>VZRX01020072.1:366331-425328 GCA_013398075.1 Notiomystis cincta
CCCCCCCATGTCTAATACTACAGAGAGATAACTTAGGATGAGATCATATTTTACTTAAAAAATCAAAGCTACTGTAATGAAGGGTGCACAATACAATTTAAAATGACAACACATTCTTTCAGAAGGATACTATTGAGCCACACAAAATCCTGATGAGAAAAATTCAGATCCTTTGCAAATTCATAAACTACCCACAAATAACAAAAACAATCAAGTTTTGATAAGTCAGCAGCAGGATCAGTACATAGTCCTTTAACACAGAAAAATACCACAGCAATGATATGGAAACTATTGAAGAACTACTAGAATCTGCTTGAAGAAGGAGTGGGTACCACAGCCCAGCTGCAAGGTAATAAAGAGAATCTGTCACCAGCTTCCTTAACATAACAAAACTGTGTTTACTAAATGTTGCCCAATAAACATATGCAGTTGTTCATCACCATTTCTTTCTCTTCAGTGTATGACTTTGCCCCCTGGGCCTCACGTTATCATGTTCATGTAAAATAACATGGGTTGTTAATCCCTGGATCAATGCTGAAGTTAAAGCAGTATTCTGGAACTAAGGAAAGCTACACCAGAAGTCTAGAAAGTGATCCCCAAAGCTACTGAAAAGGATTGGTACCCTGCCAATCTGTGTCTTCTTTCACCGAAACCCTGTCTCGGGCCAATGGAGGCCTGCATCTGAAGGTTTCAGTGTGCTTTACTCGACTGTGGATGGAGCTGGAGAAAACAAAAAGTGAGAGAGAGAGAACCTCAGCACTAGTTACAGAATCATAGAATATGCTGAGTTGGAAGGGACCCTCAAGGATCATTGAGTCCAACCCTTATCACTTCACAGGACGTCCCCAGCAATCACAGCGTGTAACTGAGAGCATTGCCCAAATGCTCTTGAGCTCTGACAGGCTTGGTGCTGTGATGACTGACTGGGGAGCCTGTTCCAGTGCCCAGCCACTTTCTGGGTGAAAAACCCTTTCCTGATACCCAATCTAATCCTCCCCTGACTCAGCTTCACATCATTCTCTCAGGTCCTGTCACTGGTCCCAATTGTAAAGAGATGAATGTCTGCCCCTTCTCTTCCCCTCTTGAGGATGTTGAAGATCACAGTGGAGTCTCCCCTCAGACTCCTTTTCTCCAGGCTGAACAGACCAAGTGGCATCAGCCACTCCTCATATGGCTTCCCCTCAAGGTCCTTTACCATCCTCATGGCCCTCCTTTGGACATTCTCCAATAACTTGATATCTTTCTTATATGACAGTGACCAAAACTGCACACAGTATTCAAGGTGAGAATTCAAGGTAATTCTCCATCTGCAAAATCCTTCCAATGAAAGACATGGATTCCAAAAGGTAAGATTTTCTTTTCTTTTCTATTTTATCATTTGACTGAGACCCCATTAGAGCAGTGGCTGAGTGAATGGTACAAATTACCATAACTTTGAAGAAAGAGCTTATCTTTGGTTCAGCATTTAGGGATGTAGACCAGCCTTTAGTGTACAGATGACGATCCCTCATGCTTAATAAAAATTTATATGATGAGATCATCAACTTTAAAGTTCACAACATTAAAGTGGTAAACTTTTGCTTAAGCATGGTGAGGCAACAAAATAGTATCCTAAATAGCTCTAAGGATTAAAATTGGAGTGTTTTAATAAATTCATATAAGGCCATGCTATCTCTTGAGAGATATTTTGGTGCCTGGACAGCCTAACACCCTAAGCAATCTAAAGTGATCCAGGTATTAGATGACTCAGGGATACAAAACTTTCCTAGGATTCATAACTTTCTGAGAAAGGTGGGCAGCAGTCTCATATTTTACTGTGTGTCTGATTTAAATAGTGACACAGCAGACCTAACATCACTTTTAAAATTGCCCTGATACTGACATCTTCTCACTGACCTGTCAAGAGTTGAACAACATGGAGTGCAGATGCCATCCTAATTGTTGATTTATTTCCATATAAAATGTTATTGTTATCCAGAATAAGACTGAGCATCATGATTTGGAAAGACGGCAAACTAAAATGATTTTGTCTAAAATTTCTTTTTAATGACCTAGGAAAATCAACCGATTACCACACAGGTCAGCATTACATGATTTGGAATTAATGTTAAATGTGAGTAAAAAAATCCCATTGAAACAAGAATCAAATTTGTTTTGCAAGCAATGCATTTTTCTTACTGAAGGCATAATAGCTGCCCTTAGGCTTTGGATATTTTAGTTGATTTAGAAAAGGAAAAGCAAAAAGAATGAAGAGAGAGAGAGAGAGTCACTTATGCTTTGACCTTAAAGAACAAGATTAATGAGGTGCAGTGAACAATGAAATGAAAACATTCCGTTTGGTCCAAGAAGCTACTTATTAGCTCACAGAGTTAGGCAAAGGCATGATAATTTTTAAGACTTCAAAAGAGGATGGAGAGTGAAAGTATCCAATATCTTCAATTGTTTTTTTCCCTTTGTTTTGGATCGACTAAGCCATTTTATTTTGCTGTTTTCACACGTTTACATGAGAACCTGCTTAGTTTTATTGTAAGACAATTTTAAAAATAAAAGGTGTTACAGATTCCTGCTGCTTCCTTTCCATAGACCTGTCACTTCATTTTCAATTTTTAAAATATAAGGTGAGACACTTCAGGTATCTAAAAACAACTTATTTTTACTTAAAGTAACAAGAGATTTTTGTAGAAGAGAGTTACTTGTTTTTAACTTGCTACTTGTTGAGCAGCAAAAAAACCATTTTTAAATAGAGAAAGTATAGCTGAAGAATTTTTGAGGAACTTTTTAGCAGACAAAAATAAGCCACATGCCATCCCAATCATTTATATGCCATTGACTACATAAAAACATCCTAAATAATACATTGAGGCACTATTAATGCTGTATCATTTAATGCTTGCTTTAAAAAAATATTGCCACATACTGTTTGGATTCATTGCAGTCTTTTGCAAATTCACATGCATTACACTATTTTTTTTACCTATTCTCCCTCTTCCCTAACATTCTTGTGAAAAGGAGAAAGAAAGCTCTTCTGATTGAATTTATATTTTCCATGCTTTCCACTTAGAGAGGACAAATATTTGAATCCTGTCAGCACAACAAATATTCTCTTTGCTATTTGTGGGTGTGCTGCCACCTATTAGTATAGCAGTTATTTTTTGAAAAGGAAAAAGAACAACAAATTTCTTAAAGTTATTTCTCCAAGTTGAAAATCATTCATAGGAGGACTTTCATTCTGAAGAGGAAGTTAAGACTAACAAGAATGTTGTCAATATCTTTGTATATGCTTTCAGTTCAAGATAAAAGGGCATCTAGATTAACAATAGCTGTAGGGAACAGGTCAAGGATGCCCCTTCAATCATGTTCTGCCAAAAAGCAGATGCCCAAGAAAAAGCACACAGCACCTAGAATCACAGAATGGTTTAGGCTGGAGGGGACCTTACAGATCATCTAGTTCCAACTCCCTTGTCATGGACAGGGATGCCTTGCACTAGACCAGGTTTCCCAGAGCCCCATCCAGCCCAGCCTTGAGCACTGCCAGGAATGGGTCATCTACAGCTTCCCTGGACAATTTGTTCCAGCCTCACCACCTCCACAGTAAAGAATTTCTTCCTCATATCTGATCTAAACCTACTCTCTTTCAGTTTGAATCCCTTCCCCCTTGCCCTGTCACTACATGCCCTTGTAAAAAGTCTCTCTTCACCTTTCTTGTAGGTTCCCTTCAGGTATTGAAAGGCCACAATTAGGTTACCCTGGAGCTGTCTCTTTTTCAGACTAAATAATCTCAACTCTCTCAACCTTACCTCACAGGAAAGGTGTTCCATTCCTCTAATCATCTTGCTAGCCCTCCTCTGAAATTGCTCCTACAGGTCCATGTCCGTAGATGAAACACTCCCTGAATGCTCTTTCAGAATTAAGTCATTTAAAGATTATAATTTCTGATTTTTCTCTGTTTAGTTTTTTAACCCTCACAAGAGTTAATCCTAAAAGTTCCCTCTGGTGTCTAAAGATCATCTCATAAAAAGTCAGTTTATATATATGTAAAGTTTGGATCCTGTTTCCTCCATACATCACTTTACACTTACCTTGAATTTCACCTTCCATTTTAACACAGTCACACAGCCTCATAAGGTGCTCCTGTAACTTCCTCAACAACCTTTCTTCTTTTTTTTTTTTGTTGCCTTGTTTACTTTGGTGTAATTAGAAAAATTAATCCTAACATTATTCAGTACCTTTTCTGGGTCATTTATATATGTGCTCAATAGCACAGTTCCCTAAAAACATCATGAGTAACTTCTCTACGACAAGAAGCAGGGATTGGCACCTGTTTTCTTTCCTTTTGGCAATTTATATAAAGACATTCATTGTTATAGCTTCTTTTTTGGGGAGGGGTTGGGTTGTTTGGTTTTTGTGGGGTTTTTGGGTTTTTGTTTGTTTAGTTGGTTGGTTGGTTGGTTTTGATTGGTTTATGTTTGTTTGGTTTTTTAATTTATGTTATGATGGACCTCACAAACTGCCTTTTGGAAATGTAAGTATTATTTTACAAGTGGAATTTATCGACTGGAACTCCTTGTCCACGTGGAATTTGGATGTGAATTTGTGAGGCAGACCTTTTTTTATTATTTGTATATTAAGCAAAAGCCAAGTCCCTGGCCATGGTTCTCTTAATTCTATGTGTTTCCTATTCTAGTTCCTTTCCTCTTGACTGGTATAGACAGATTTACATTTATCCCTCATGATTAACATCCTGTAGTTCCCATGGAACCCTTTAAAAGTCCTTAAAAACTCTTAAAAGCCTGGTGTCACATTTGCCACCTTCCAGGCTTCCAGCAGTTTTAGACAAGAGCCTTCGTACCACAGCTCATAATTCTGCTATTTAATCCCTGACTGCTATTACAGTGTGATGTCACCCCTTATTCCAACAGTTTGTTCCAGAACCTCTTCTTAGAGACATTCCAATTCCATAAAACAGTCCCTGACGTGTTGCTGACCAAGATGAGTTGGGCTCTGAGCTCTCTGCCTCCCCGCATGCTGGAGGTGAATGCATTTTTTTAGCCTGCTTATGTGTTTAAAAGATAATTCCCCAGGGATCTGTGTAAGCTGGAAAAGATCCCATTGGCATGAGGGAACTGTAAACCCACACACCAAGATCCAGCTTGCCCTCTGGGACTGTGCTGTTTGCTGCTCACAAGCTGTGTAGGGTGGCTGTGTCTCATGAGAGTTTGTGTCCATACAGACCTCACCATGACTCCCACAGCACTGCCCCCTCTGCTTCAGGTGTAGCAGGATCTACATGCAGCAGAGAGGCAGAGAAAGGGAGAGAAGACAAAGAGGCATAATCACCAATATTGTGTAACTCCAGGTATTTTTAGCTGCTATACAGATATCCAAATCCCTTCTGAAACTTTCTGAGCTCTTGACCTCCTTGACTTGCAGTGCCAATGAATTCTCAGATCGTGTCTTGAATGGGAGTGTGACTGGTGGCCAGAAACGATACTAAGCAGAACAGTCCCATCAGTTATAATTCAATAGGTACAATCCTGCTGCTTAACCATTGACATTTCTATTTCTTTTATACAGGTATGTGGCAGCAATATTTCTCTGGAGCAAGGCTAAAATACAAAGGACAGGCTTTTGAACACGACTTCTTAGGGTATTTAGCTGGAAATCCCTGGTTCCTTACAGCACCTGCAGATCTCAGCATTCCTTTTTACTTTCAGGTTTTTTTCCTAAATCCAACTTTGCCTTCCCACAGGTGAAACATTTCATCTTAGTTTTATTCATTCTGCTTTTTTACAATCTATTAGCTTGCTTTCTGTCAATTATCAACAGGCTTTTTTACATCTCTTACTGCACAAGTGCAGAGGAAATGTTACCAAAATTTCTACAACAGGGAGACATCCAAAGGAATGAACAGATTCTCTAAGGAAAGAGCCATTTGAGGAATGCTTTTAGAAGGACCAGAATTTGACCAAGCTGATAATATAATACAGGTAGAGCTGGTATCTTGTGAGTTTTAATACAGAAATGAGAACATGAATTAATTTCCTTGATCATACTGTTTCAATCTAAGGAAACCTGCAATAATTTACATAATTCCCATCTCCTCTCTTTCTGTAGGCAATTTAGGACAATGTGTAATGCTTTTAATCAGTCTTTTATTAGTATCCTAAAAATGAAATCTTCCAAAAACAGGTTGTGAAGCAATATAAACTCATGTACAATTAGCTCAGTTTAAAAATGTTTTCTCCTAATGGGATTATGTTCTGTAAATGATCTTGTTGCTATGGCAACTGCCACAAAAACCACACTGTGTTTTCAGTTCAATAGCAACTATTGCACCTGTGTACCAACCTTTCTTTCTGTGGTTTATGTTTTTGCTTCTCAGACAGTAGTGTGGAAGCAAAAAAAAATAATCTGTGACCTAGAAAAGTTCAGGCATTGTCTCAGCTGCACTTACAGGTGCTATTGTTAACCATACTTCTCTCATATTTTCTTGGAATTAAGTTCAAATTATCTGTATTCACCAAGCTGAAAAAAAAACACCTCAAATCCCTCAAAACTATTGATGGAAGTATGTGTGCATGTGTCTGCAGGTAAATAGAAAAGCACACTACTTAGTTTGCATGGCACCCTAGAAAAATGGGCAGATAAATTGCACAACAATAAAAAATTATCTTAGGAGGCTGTGACCAGTATCAGTAAAAGCCAGCAATGAACAATTCTGTGTGGTCACACAGCTGTCTATAAAAACAGTCAGATGAAAAACCTTTTTCAAGCTTCTCCTTTCCACTCAAGCCAAGGAGACATCAGAGGCATCATTTCCATATATTTTCATCAGAGTGGATGCTGGAAACACAAGAGAATGCAAAATTATTTTTAATGTTATCTAAAGTAAAGTGAGGTAAAAAATAGCTCCTTTTTACTTATAAAGGTGTGGCTGAGTCTCATGTCGAGTCAGTTGCACTGACTTAAGTGATAGAAGTGAATGTCAAGCTCACGAAAGAAATGTCGATGAGGAGAAAAAAGAAGTTAGCTGGAAAAAATGGAATTTACCACCAGAAAAGATCACGTAGGAGCTGCCAGAAAAGTGTAAGTCCAATTCTCCACCTAACCTTTTCATTATACTTTCTCTGAAAAATAAAAAGCATCAAACAGCTTCAATTCCCTCCGGGAGGAAGAGATGATGCTGCACTTATAATTTTGAGGAGCAGTCAGACACAACTGATGGATGCTGACTTTGAACACCAATAAGATTGCAATCTGTCCCTCCAACACCCATTACCATTTCTGTCTTACCAAAAGCTTATTATTCAAGAGGAAAATTTTGCCCTTTGTTTCTGCAGAAAAGTAAACATAAATCAGGATGTTATTTGCAAACTGAAATCCCTAAACAAGGTGTACAACAATTTCTTCAAAAGGCATCCTAGGCAAAAGAAGGTCAAAACCAGCCAGCTTTGCTGGGAACAGAAGAAAGACTAGCCTGTTCAGAGAAGAATAAGGAAGAAGGAATTACGAGATGTTTGTCAGTGGAATGTGGCATGTTCCACTGTACTGAAGAGAATAGATGTATTCAACAGAGCTAAAAGAAACATTTTATCTAGCAGTCTTGAGAGCCTGAAATACAATTCTGTTACCAATGTGACCTCTCAGCAATAGCTACACCTCAACAAAATGCCTTCATATTACTTTCTTCCTACACAATATACTCCTTGCCCCATCTCCACAGTCACCAGTGAGGCACCAGGAGTGTGGGGAATTTGTTCTTATGCATGAAGTTACAAACACCAGCTATGCTTCCCTTTCTAGTATATAATTCTGATTCTTCTGCTTTGTTGCACAGAACACATTCCCTTTGTCATAGACTGAGAAACAAACTGGTTTTACCACTTTCACTCAAATAATAAACCACAGGACAAAAGTCCCTCAACCTGAGTACAGAGAACTAGGCCCTACCACCAAAAAGGAAGAGAAAAGTAGACATACAAGAATAACTACATTTTTTGGTTCATTTCCATTCTCCTAGTGCTAATGCAAAAGATGCTTCCCATTACCTGGGGTATTATCTATTTTTTCTTACCATATGTGAAAAACAAAACATAGAATGGTCCTAAATGAAAACCTCAGACTTGAATAACCTGAGCTCACCATAGTTTTTCATCTGCTGACTGAGGCCTAGTGTTAACTTGTTAAAAAAAAGAATGATTACTATGAAATGACAGGTATAATGCATGCAAGTAGCCACCTACTTTGACATACTAGTCAGATGCAGGCCAAATTTTCAAATAAGGGGGTGATCAGCTTTATTCACATACATGAATCCTATTGATTAACCTACGTTAATAGACAACAATTGCATGAGATTGCAAATTATTCTGACAAGGCAATCCTCTAATATGTGAGCAATGGTCATCATCTCTGTGGTGACATTCATTAAGACAGAAAATGATTTTCTGCCAGGAGTTACTGCTCAGCCATTCCCAATATTTTCAGACAATGGCAAATGGGGGACATTTTTACTGCCAATTTTTGCCCAAGAAATGAAAGAGAAAAAAAGACAAAGAGCAGTACAGGACAAAGTGAAATTCTGCATGCTGGGGTCATTAAGTTTTCATTCTGTGCATTAAACATTAATGAATAAACTAGAATGTAAACAGGGATGAACAAAAGAAAGACTGTTTTGTTTAAAACATTTTTATTTAACTCTCAGAAAAGACATTTTGTTTCTGAAATATTTAATTTAGAGGTTCTTGATAGTCTCTTCAGTTATAAAATACCAAATTGTAATTAGATCATGAGACTTATCTAGCTGGACTGAAATGCCAAAAAAATAAAGGTTATTTAATCATCAAAGTAATAACAGTTCCACTCTGAAGAGAGCTCTTGTATAGTTTGCTCAAGCCAAATCAAACTGTAGTGATTCTTGAATACAAAACACTGCAGGATCAATATTCAGTCACGCAAGTATCAGAAAACCTGGGCTTTACTCAAAGTATCTTCCAGGACATATGAGAAAACCCTGAGTTCATTGCCTGGTTCTGACCTACTCCCACTTTTGTATGTGTTAAGGAACATACATTAGACTTTAAATCTCTCCATGGAAGAGATGGTTTCCCAATATCCCACAGCCAGCAGTGCCACTGCTGCCTCCCAGAAATCTGCCCACAGCCTGCGTGTGAGCGGCAGCTGGAGACAGCGCCATGCGCGCACAGAAAGCTGTCCTTGGAAATAAATTACTTGTGGCACAACACAATTGAATTTGCTTCTGAGGTTAATCCATAATGACACAAATGGCTGGTTTTGCCTGTGAGCTCACTGTGTTAAGCAAGTGCTGATCTTCCTGGGAGAGGGAAGTGAATCCTGCTGACTCACCAATGCAAGCGAGGGGTTGGAAGGAAGATTGGGAATGACCCTGAAAAATGAAAGCCTAGGCAGAACAGCCCTCAAGGATGCAAACTCAGGGACATATCTGGAGGCAAAATCTGGTTCATAATAATTAGAAATGCTTTTGTAAGTGAAAACTCACTCCATAATAAGATTAGTTCTGACAATCTGAAAAACATGTTGGCTATATTAACAGCAGTCTGAGAAAACTCCCAGGCAGGTGTCTATAAGCCATCAGTATCTATCTTGAAGGCACTAATAATTCAAAATGAGCACAGAAGGTAAAAATATCATTTGGAGAATGCAGAGAACTAGAGAAGATAGCGTAGAAGAGTGAGAAATATGCTTCATAAGCTTTACAAATTCTGCACTGACCCCTCTGATTATATCTATTCATCCAGTTTGCTCTAAATTAAAATTACTGAATATTATATATTCAAACACATATTATAATTATTTATAGTTTAAGCTTCCATCAGAGAAGTCATATGAAACAAAAAAAACATCAATTCTGGAAGATGTTCCAAAGACATAAGCTGAACTTAAGTGAAGCATTTCTTCTACAGGAACTACATCATGTGGAATCTGATCAGAAAACTAAAATCCTGATGTTATTGTGCACTGTGTGTAAGTGACCCCAGCTGTATGATCTTTCAATCACATAAAAACAATAAGAAACAATTGTATAGTATTTCCATGTGTATTTTCATTTCAGAAGCACTGGAATGTAAGAACAGTGTTCTCTAAGACAGACCAATACACTACCACTTTTCCTACTTTGGGACCTTCCTTTTTTATACCAGGACCAACTCTAAACTCCTCTTTTTAGATGAAGTTACTATGAGTACTATTAAAATAAAAAGGACAACTGACATTTTAAAAATAATAATTAAAAAAAAAGTTCTCATAGTTCCTCAGAGAAATCCTAGAAATCTTACACAGTTTGTCTTGAAACCAGAGGCAAATATAGACATGCACCTGAGCTCTGCTTTTCTAGTGACCAGCTGGAAATCTGAACTTCAAAATCCATCACAAAACCAAACACCAGGCTGTTGGCAGTTCTGTGATTGATCTGTCAGTCTCGGCTCTATAGAAAACACTGAATATTTATACCCAGTGGAACAGATAATTCCACAGTCCAGTGGTGGTGTTTCTGGCCTGGACCATAGGAAAGTGTTTCCTGTCGCAGTGACACTATAGTTCTTTACATGAAGTAGAAAAGTTTGCAGACTATTCTGTATTTGCCTATGACCTTCCCTTTCTTTCCCATCTACCACCCCCTTCAGTCAAAACTTTCCCATCTCCTTACTTTTATCTGGAAGAAACTCCTTAGAAGCAATTGTAAGGACATTCCTATTTTAAAAAATTCAATTTAATGATCTGGTTTTCCACTGGGAGCCTGTGTTGTCAGAAAAATCTTTACCATCTATAAAAATGGTCCCGTGAGACCTAGTTACAATTCTCCCAGGAGAGAATCATCAGTATAAGCAACATCTCAGCTCTGTCCAGCCCTGACTTCTGAGAAATGTGGACTCTGGATCTTCTCAAGCGATGCACAGTAAGCAGAGACAAACTGACAGGCAAAAAAAGGAAGAAAACCTCGAAAAGTTTATTTATCTCTCTGCATCTCTGAATCCTAAGAACAGTACCTGCATGTACTACACACTGCCACTCCACCACCTCTGCAATGTGTCATGGAGGACTTGGATCATCTCTGATGGACGTCGGCACACGTCCCGCCAAGCATCTGACAGAACGATCTGCGTGAGCTGCTCGTGATTGACGCCAACCTGTTACAAATCATTTGTCTCCAGCAAACTGTTCCTAGCAGTTTGTTTGATGTATTTGATAGGAACTGGGAGGGGAAAATAATAATTTAATAATGCAACATGTCAGAGCTAACTTTTTTCATTCATTAGGAACACTGTGCTTTTGTTATATATGTGGCTGGATTAAGCTGGAACAGCTAATGCTCAGGTCCAGAATGCTGTTTCAGTAATGGATTAAGTGGTTCCAGTTGTACTAAGAAGGCAAACACAAAGATTTATTTCTTTTGCTGCCTTAGACTAAGACCAACCTGTCCTTCCTATCATGCTGGTGCACTGGCAAGCAGGGCAGTACCTCGTGCAGGACAGCTGCTCTCAGTACTGGCTGAAATCCTGCCAGGGCAGTGAAGAAAGCCATTTGCCCAGTGGTAATTTCACCACAGCTAAGATACTGCAGGAGCCAGGAGCCCCTGCTTGGGTAGAAGTGCTTTATGCAACTGATGAGACATAGAGCAGTCAGTGCCAGGCTGTGTGCTGCCAACACCACAGGGAGTTGTGCTTCCTTGATTGCTCTGACCTTCTCCATGAAGAGAAGATGCCACACTGCCTACCTTGGCACCTTGTTTGGCATGAAAAAAAGAGTAAGGAGGTGGTGAAGGAGGCCACAGCCCCAGAACCTGAAGGAGTCCACTCCTCTCAGTTGCTGCTGCTCTCTGTCCATCTAGCAACCAAAACCAAACAAGATTCAAGACAGAAGGGATCATTTGTAAGCTTCACTGATGGAAATTCTGAAATATTAACCATATTTTTAACATGTTTTAGAAGTTTAAAAACCCACAAAACCCAGCAAGGACAATACTGCAAAACAACACATGGCATTAAAATATTTTTGTCATTTGAAAGTCATGAGGGGTGTTGAAATGATGGACATCTACATATGGTGGCACCTGTTCATCCTTGTAGTTCAAATTCTATTAAAATGCAAAATGTTGATGGACAGACTTATGAAGGTTCTCCACCTGAGTACCTCTGTTATTTTGTGTTGGGGAGGAGAAGAAACCAAAACTCAAATGCTCAAGAACCCCTTCACAGCTACCACTCCATGTTGTCAATGAACAGCAACAGATGTTAAACTGCCACCAAGTCATAAGAATTGAAAAGCCCTGGCCACAGCCACAACTTCCCAGAGAATTGCACTGTGGTTAGGAGGCTGATTTTTCTTGAACTGACACAACAAACTCAGCTTTACCCATGCTGCAACATAAGTGAGTCTACCATGGGCTACAGAAACCACTCAAAAGCTGGGAAAATATATAAATGGTTATGTCTGCAACCTGCTCTGCACTGCTGCAGCTACACTGACATCAACTCTTTTGGTAGCTTATTTAGAGCTAGTTGAACAAAGAACCACATTTCCAGCTGCAGCACACAAAGAATCCACTTTGAAATGAATCTCAAGGTCTTCGTCTTACTGTCTTCTCATATCTGCTTCAGTTTTAACCATTTAATCTTTCCAAACACCCTTCTGCTGTTTTGGGGAGATCTTTTGTTCAGGAAGATTTTAAGTTTATTAATTTTTTTTTAATATCCATTATTTCTGGCAGTTAAATTTGGCATTTTACTTCTCTGGGTCAGTAACTGTAGTGTAAATGACACTTAGGAAAAGACAGGTGTTCAGTTCAGTGTTCCCAGGCTGAGAGTGCCTTGGCTTCTCCAGACAAAGAAAGCCTTTTCTGGAGATGAAGCATTTAATGGGCCATTATTTGAAATTATTAACCATCAACAAATACCACCTCATTCTCCCCCCAGTTTTAAAGTTATAATCTACCTTCAAGAACTAGAAGTTAGATAACTTTGCTGACAATTTGTACAGCAAAAGAAAGAGTACATGGCAGGCAATCGTGAATTCTAACTCTGTAACCACACTTAGGAGGCCTCAGAAACACCTCATGAGAAGGAATCTCAAGGAGCTATTGTTTAAAGCATCTTTCATTTTCTAAATGCCACGGAGGCAACGATTTACAAAATAGCAATTTATCCAGGGTGAATTTTTCTATGGGGTAGAACAGGATGACCTAGGTTAAATTCCAGTAAACACAGGGAAACATAGTTGCTCTGAGGGGCATCACGTTGAGGAAATGTGTGGCATGACACAAGATCAGTAAATACCAAGGTATCTGGGGTCTGGCTGTACTTGCTAGAATGCCTAACTGAGCCACACATGTTTAGCCAGTCAGTAAATCTGGAACAGTTCCCCCAGAAAATATTAAGGAAGTTTCTTCTGCAATGAAACCCCAGCTGTGGAAGATTATATGCTAAGCTAGAACAGCTAAGTGGTTTTGTAGATATTTTCAAAGTGACAATTTGTGGCCACAGGTGATGTTTGTCCTTCTGTTTCACGTAAGGATCAACTGTCTCTTGCACCTGTGTAGGCTTTTACTCGTAACCAAACCGAGTTCTGCAGGCTCAAGAAATGCCATATCTCTTTTTTGGCACTTTTACACTGTAATATTTTAATTTCTGTAATATTTTAATTTCATTTAATTCACTCTGCCCTTCTTTCCACACCAAAATAAAACAAACAAAAAAANTCACAATAAACCCCAACAACCTGGTATTCATATGCTACAGATTATGTCCTTTGATCATCTCAGAGTTCAGGAGATAGTTAAATTTAGTCAGACTGGATCCTCCTACTGTCATAAAGAAGAAACAGGTACATAAGACCATTCCTTCCTCCTTAAGAGAAGGTAAAACATAACTAGGCTGAAGAAAACTTTCCTATCACGAGTACTATGGACTGTATTTTTCTGTCCAGAGAAAATAAGTAATGCTGAGTCTTTAGTATGCAAGACTACTAATTTCAAGGTTCTCCTCACTTTGTTGAATAAGTTGTTCTGATTTATCTAGCTGCCACAAGATCCTGCTGTTGTAATGCAAGTTGCCCTCCAGGTTTTTAATACATCACAGACCATGCAGTTCTAAAAGCCAAGAAAAGCACTGCTTTCAACTGTTTCCTACTAAATTATGCATTTATTGTAAATGCCTATAACTTTTGGGGAACTTGACAAAATACTGTGGGTTTTCTCTATCACTGAGGCAAGGTTATATCTATTAATTATCATATAAGGAAAATTAAAATTTTCAATTCCTGTGTGTCTATCAGACTCAAATTAAAAAGCTATCTCTTGACTATTACAGCTGCTGGTACTTCATATACTCAGGCATACTTAGAGAAGCACCTGAAAGAAATCCATTCAGTAGCAATCTTCTTTTCTGAGTATAAAAGGACTATCTCTCGAGAAAGTACTCTTATATTCCCAGACTACTTATTTCACAGGAAATAAAAAATGTAAAGTCCCAATCCCCTCCACTTAGTGGCACATTTGTGTTACAAGAATCACACTCATGGTAAATAGTTTCTAACAAAATAGTTACAACTCCTCCCTAGAGAAGGAGGATGAAACAGGACAAGACACTGAAGATCAAAATGAGGCTCAAGAACTGGCAGTAGGAGAAAGATTTCAGATACCCAATCCCTAGAAAGTATTCATAGGCACAGGACCCTTCTTGACAGATGGATAATTCCCTGAGAATGTGGCATATCTGACCTTTAGGAATCAAGGCTGGTGTGACTGATAAGACAAGTGTGAGGCTTAGAAGAAAGGTGACAAGAACAAAAGACATTTGACATGTAATCTTTGTGGCTAGTTTAAGGGTATGGAAAAGAAATAAGATAAACAAGGCTACAGCAACACAAAATCATCAGACAGCAAAAAGAGGAAAATTAAGGGACATGAAAACTCTATAGGCATGGAAAATATTTCAACAGCATATTATAAAATACAATTAAAATTGGGCAGAGTAGATAATCGCCTAGAAATTAATAACCTAAATTTTAGATCCAGCAGCAAATATTTTATGTCTTCTGAGTTTGTGACAGCAGATAGAAACCAACAAATTTAGACTTTTTAAGTTAATAAGTGAAAAGTTGTTTCGGCCCTTTAGTCTGCCTTCAAAGTTAGAGGACACAGAAACAAATTCTGGAGGTAAAAAACAATTGAAATATAGACTAAATGAAAAAGGAAATACAGCAGTACATGGTGTAGGCTGCATCCAACTATTACCACTTTTCCTAATGAATCTGATTTTTTAAATGAAGGAAATGCTATAGGTCTCATTTATCTGGACTTAATTAAAGCATCTTGCAGGGACATAAGGGGAAATTATTAAACTAGAGAAAATTGGTAGTAGTAAAAGTATTATAATGTCTATAAAAATAGTTTATAGACAAGACAAGAATACCAGTAAGGGAGAATGGATCTTTGGCAACTATATTTCACATTTTCATTAACAACTCAGCCACAATAGGTAGGAGCACGCTGCTGAAATCCAGTAATGATGTAATGCTGAGAACCATCTCAAAGTGGCAAGGACTCCAGTATTGCCTTGGAAGAGCTAGAGGACTAAGAAATATATGTAACTATGGGTTGAAAATGACTATTTTTAAGTGCAAAGTCACAGCTTTTAGGACAAATATCAGTAATTTCAGCTAAGTGTTGGGAGTTCATCCTATAAGATGAAAAGAAAAAGAAAGAAAGAAACATAGCCATTTATTTCAGGATGATCTACAAGGCACAAATGTACCATTGTTGGGAGAAATGCAATCTTAAGTAAGATGCCTGACACAACTTCCTTGGGAGTTAAGGAAATAATAACACTTGTGCTGAAACATCATGTGAAACACAGCTCTGGCCAAGCATGTTTAAGTAGTCAATTCAAACTGGAATTTGCATCAAGGACTAGAAAGATCATCATAAGAATGAAAAATTTCACTTCTGGAAAGAAAGGGAAACCACTTGGCTCATTCAGCGCAACGTATTTTACACCGCGGCGGGGCAAGTACGGGAAATGAGGACGAGAAAATGCAAGTTATATAAAGTTGTCACAAGCACAGACAGGTAGCCTGCAAGGCTGGCATGATTAATACAGACTCTGTTATCAGACAGCACAGGGTCTGTCATCTATTTGATTACCTTTGGGTTCCCAGCACAGATTATCAGGTGTTTGTAAGGAAGGAGCAGCTCCTCTCAGAGTGAGAAAGAATATCATGCTATTGGAGTGACAGACAATTTCCCACTCTCCTGCTAGAGTCCACCTAAGCACAAAACTGCCTCCACAGCAGCTTCATGATGAAGTTTCTATTCAAAAATCTATTCTCTTTTTAACTGTTCCCTCTCTTGCCCATTGCCTCCAGCTGTTACTTGTAAATCCAGGAAGGATTTTTAGAAAGGTATCAAGATCAGAAAAATAAATGTTAATACTTTAGGTTGTACTACTGAATTTTAGGGTTTATAAAGAAGTAAAACTTCAAAACTTTTGTGTTTTCTGACACGGGTAGATCTGCTTGTTCTGAAATAAGTGAATATGTTCAAAATATTGTGAGAAGCAGGTTAACCCAAAGAATGGCCCGAGAGGAATCAGCCACATCATCATACCTCATTCATGTTGTACTTTTGCTTTACTATTTATAATATTACATTCTCTTAAATGGCAGCTGTCAAAAAGAAACCAAAACAATCACATGCCTGTTCACAATAGGCAAGTGAAAGCAAATACTCATCTCTGTGTGGGATTATTCCTGGTTAGATTCCACTAGAACATGCCACACACTGTAAAACCTTATAATTACTACTAGACAATCAAGAAGATGACTGAGAGTGTCATTCTCCAACCTGGACTACCAGGCAATAAACACCAAAACAGAAACAAAATGACACTTATCTCCAGAAACTGAATACAGCCTAACAACACATATAAAGGAAAACACAGACCCTCAGGGAGCATTCTAGCACAGCCCTAAGGCTCTAGGCTGAGATCCAACACTGCCCTTCAGGAATGACAGTGGCAGGAATCAGAGTGACTTTGCCATATTTGACCCAGTTTGGTGACCCTCTCACTTGACCCACTGCTGCTGCTGCTTTTGTAGTGCAATCCATTCAGTGCATTGGTGGGGGAACAAAATCACATCAGCCCACATTCTGGCAGACTACAGGGAAATTAAGGAACTAATTTTGAATCACCATGTTTACAAACAGTGGCCCAGTTTACAGAGCTCTTCGGGGAGTTGAACTTTTAACGACACTTTTAAATACAGTGGAATAGGTTTCAGAAGGAAAAGCAATAGTTGTCCAGAGACTGTATGGTGTGGGTGGGAGCAAATGGCACTCCCATAAAGAACAGAGCAGCTGCTGCCAGTTCAGCATAGTTATGCAGTATTTAGCATATTTCACCCCTGAGGATGATTATCTTTCTGTCATGAGCATAAAACACAGATAACTCATGAGCCAGTTGAATCTTTTTCTCATAAGTGGTAGGGAGGTAATGCACTGATAACTCTTTGGAGGTTAAATATATTTATTCTATTGGAACTAGGGTTTATTATTATGGCATTTGAAAGGGACAGATATTGTCTGAAATCCTGATTTTTCATTTTTCTGTCTGTTTGGGTTAAGCTTTTTTATTATATCTGCATTATGCTTGCCAGAGTAGAATATAAAAGTAATCCAGAAACGGCAGTGTAAAGAAACATTGGATAAGCATATACATTTCTTCATTAGGCTCTGTGGTGCAAGTCCATGGACCTGTTTTCTTTGGGTACCTGTGTGGATGAAAACCTGCCCAAAAAGGAGATCAGTAATACAGCCCATTATTAAGAGATCTGTGTTTTGTTCTTGTGGTAAAATGATAGCAAGTAAGAAATTCTGAGGTAGAAGCCATGGTGCAATTTCTCTAAATCTCTCAAAATTCTCATTCTCTTCGTGCCTCCATTTCAAAGCAAAGTAGATTTCTAAAAGGAGCAACAGAGACAGTTTACACTGTCATGAGACAGTGACCATCTTACACAGAGCAACACTTAACAGCCCAGCAGGACCACTTCTAGGCTAAATGATTGCTTCAGGAGATACTTGACTTAGGACATATGTGATTATTTAATGGAATTCTCAGAAGCCCTGGCCTGGAGTGATCTTTTTTTCCTGTGCAATATGTGCAACTCTGAGCCAACCTTTCATTTGCTAAGCTAAAGCAACTTCTTTCAACAGAGGATTGGCAAGGTGCATCATCAGGGAATTATGCTGTAAAGGGGATGCTGGGGCCTTGATTTCAGACTCCTTGGCATAATCACTTGGTTCAGTTTAAAACAAATTCCAAGAGAAGCACCTATGCACTGCAGCACTGCAGCTAAGAAAGACAGCAACCAGCACCACTGGGACACTTTTCTGTTTACAGGTGATTCACTTCCTGTTTGGCTCCTACTTTGAAGGGACTGTTCCCTTTTTCTTTAAGGAGAGGCCAGGAGATTTTAGACTCCTAAACTGGGAATCTGAGTTGGACGGTAAAGGTTCAAAAAGAATACAGGGGCAACCTTCCTGTTCAGAAAGGTAGTCTTTGTGTCATCATAAGAAGGATCAATCCATTAATTATTCACCATTCTTGGTTGTCAGCTTAATCTAAAAATGCTTTTCAAAAGAATTAAATAGAAATACAGAAGTCCTTTACTCTTTGTGTCTTCCATAATCTTCATAAGCTAAGTCAATTTGGCCCTTAAATAACAAACGTTGAAAAAATTTTTAAAAATATTTTTCACATAAATTGCCTGACAGCTGCTTTTGGGTAGAGGGCAAAGAGAGTATATAGAGAGAACTCCATCTTCACTTTTTTCCTTGTGCATTATAAATGGCTTTATACAGAGCAACACAGTAAAATTTTTAGAAGTAGATTGCTTGTATGTTGAGCTGAAAAAAAACCTGCTTAAAATTCTGATAGAGACTGATTATTCTAACTGCTGAACAGCTTTTCCAACTACAAGGCTCAGAAAGATTCATCTGTACAATGCACCACTGTCACTCAATCAAAGAAGTTTTATAATCCATTTTTGAAAGCAATAATTTCCAAAATGCTGTGAAAAGATCAGTCTCTTTCCTCTCAGAGGTTATAAATTATCCCTATTACAGCATGGTTTTTTTACTGTTAAAAGACAGCTAACTTTATTATTGGGAAAGCAGGTTGAACGGTACCAGAGAAGGCAAGTAAAACAAAAGGCATCTGAGAGATGTTCTGAATGCCTTGCTGCAGCAGTGGGGGAAAAGCACCTTCTCACCACCTACAGACAGGTAAAGCCTGAGAGTGTATTCTCCAGAAAACCAGGATGATTTGCCATTTGGGACTCAGCTTTCATGATCAAGTACATGTGCCTCAATAACTCACATTTCTATTAATTTTTGACAATTTGCATTAAAAAGCACATAAAGAGAAACTTCTCAGGAAATTAAAAAAAAAAAAAAAAAAAAAAAAAAAAAAAAAAAAAAAAAAAAAAAAAAAAAAAAAGAAAGAACAAATCACTTGTTTCAGCAGTGTCTCTTCTGAGTTGTTCTATCCTTTGCTGCTTCTGTAACAGTTTTTATCTAATCCACTCAAGGTTTTCATTCTTTTGTGATGCATAATCTAGTACGGGGATGGCTGATAATAGCCCAGGTCTGTATCTGTGAAATGGGGGTAGTAATCTTTCCTTTTTCTGCTTTTAGGCTGGTATTTGATGGCAAAGCACTCAAGAAAAAGGGTGTTTCTTACTATTAACACACATAGCAATTGGGCATTTGTCTCATCTTAATGCTCTGTTTCTCTCTGTCATTTCAGAGAACTCTGATATTCAAAGCTCTGTGACTTCTTTTTTTTTTTTTCCAGAGAGAATTTGTCAAGGCTCTTCATGAAAAGCCATTAATATTTATTTTTTTATGAAGCTGACAAAAGTAGAAAGAACAAAATCAACCCCTCAACCCCCTCTCCAAACCCTGCATTCAAAATAAGTTGAAAGAAAATCTGCAGAAATTTAGTTTCAATTATTTTAGGCAATGTATCTCCTTGTTTCAGGACCCCACCAGTGTAACATCAGGAGGTGAGTAGGGCTGCTTTATAACACTTATCTAGACTAGGTATATGATGCTTGCAAGACTCTTCAAGGCATTAGTCAAAGCAAAAGAGGGTGGATAAGAGGGATAGTGGGTTAGCACTCCAATAGGGCAAGAAGCAGCACTGAAAAGGGGAAATGTGCAACACCTTAAAGTTTCTACCTGTCTCAGGTGACAAGAAAATAGTTTAATTTCTAATGTGACAGAGACACTTAAAGATATTTATCGTGTTCATGGTACCACTCTTGGGAATCATGAGGTTTGCACACAGTTTTGAACCTGATGCAGAAAGGTCTTCTGTTCAAGCAGATGCTTAAGATAAGCTTAACTAGACAGAAAGTTCCTAGTTAAAAAAGAAGAGGAAAAAGTTTTTGCAGATTTTAATTTCCATTTTCTCCAGGAAGCACTTTCTTTGATTGAAATATTTTGATTTATTAATCAAATATTTAAACATCAAAGCAAATTGACATAAAATGCCACAGTCTCAAGGTTCATTCCTTATCTATAGTCCAGATTCACTGCTCAGATCACTTTTCTCTAGCCAAGATAATGAAGTGTTTCACAAACGTCTTCAACCACAAGCACAGATAAGAGAGATGCAATCTAGCAATGGAGCTTCATCCTGAGAAGGGAAACAGCATTTGCAGGAGTCAGGATGATAACTCACAAGTTTCAAGGCTGAATTCAGTGTTGAATGTTAATGTGTTAAATGAAACATTCCTAAACATTTTGTGCAACACTTATTTCAGTACTGTTTGAGTTTCTGAAAAACTTATTAAGAATGTAAACAAAATCTCAAAAAAAAAAAAAAGAAAAACAAACGAAAAAAGAAAACAAGAAAAAGCACACCAAGAAAAAACCCCTTGCCCACAGACCAAAAGCTCTAATATATACCAGCCTTTTCACTTAATAAAATTTCTTGCCTCTCAACTTCTTAAGATTTGAACATAGAATTTGAGGCTGGCTTAAGTCAGAAGATAGTCCTCTTAATTGTCTGCAGATTGTGTATTATTACAGTTCCTATGAGATGGAAACCTTTATCAAATCCTATTTTTTTAATTTACTTACAGCAGTATAGCTTTCCTACATTCTATTGCACTGGCTGAATCAGTACACCAGAGAAAATTTTGTGCTTAACTTCTGAATTTTTGTACTTCTGGATATTTATTTTGCTCTAACTCAAACTATTTTGAACATTCTCAATACAAAAAATTCATGAAGAATTTAGGATAGACTTTTACAACTCCTGAAGTTTCTTTTGATATTTGTAATTTATTCTGTTACAAAAAATTGTAAGTGAACCAACTTTTTCTATATCAATTGTTGCTACTACCAGGGCAAAAGTTGAGGTGGATAAATAAATTGAGCCACATGAAAAATTTGAAATATTTTTCTCATTTTAACTGAAGAAATTGCTTCTAATTAAATAATGCTGATGAATCATAGGAAGGTGGGATTATATCATGGTAGGGTCAAACAGTACTTATGCAATTCCCTAAAACCATTTTCTAGCATTTTCATAGCATTTCAGTGACAAATATTTCAGAAACTCTTGAGCACCAAATCACCATCCCCTGTACATTTACAGTGTCCTTCCCATTCAGCAGTACTTATCCACCAAAGAAGATTTGCAGCAAACTACGTTTTTCACGACCACCTTCTGCATTCAGCCTTGTTTGGGATGGCTGGGTCTGTCTTTGTGATCTTCTGCACTGGAAAGGGTTGTGAGAACATGAGGACTCTACTGTGTTTGATGGGCCCAGATTAAAGAAGCTCACTCAGCAATTGCCAGACAAGTAAAATTTTTGATTTTAACCAGGGGTTAATTTCCTGAACCATAACCTGCCTTGCTTTCAACCTCCAAAGCTGGTACCAATAAGAAAGCTCCAGCCATAAGGGTATGAAATGGAAGTTGAATGATGTAGTAGTTCAACTGCAAAAATCCAATAAACTGGTCCTCATCTAATTCTAGACAAGCTGATATTTCTCAGCAGTAGCACACCCTCTTTCCTCTCTCTCTCCCTCTATCTCTCATATAAAGACCATGGGTTGTTTACACAGGGACCATACTGAACATGAATATAAAGTAATATTTGATCAGAATGGTTTCTCTGATTTGGAAGTGAATCAAACAAAAGCAAATTAGGGCAGTTTTCTTTTTTTTCCAAAACAAGAAAGGCTTTGCATGACTAATGTGGTTTAATTAATCCAACTTACATCAATTAGCCTGGATTAATCTCCCAGAGAAGACAAGTACAAAATTCAGGTTTCACTGAATCAGCATTTGTACTGGAATGATTAAAGTAGTTGATTTTAAATGTATAGACTATGATGGTAAACCCAGTAACATTCATTATGACTGCTCATATACCTGAAGAAAGACACAACTTCAAATTCTTACAATAAAGCAAAAGTATGAGGGGATAAAAAAGGATTTTCAAAATGGGTAGTCTAAAGGAACATAAAATAGAATTGCCATCAGACAAATGAAATATCAATATTGCTTTGTAAAGTAAGTGTTTCTTTATGGCAAGATGGATCAGTTCCATTAACATATGAATAGGTTTTCATAACATTACACTATTTAAACAGAAACAGTTAAACCAGTGAAACTTATAGTCTTTCTCTTTTAAAACTGATCCACATTGCTTCAATTTGCATCATCTGTCAGCTCATGTGTAGATGTTCTCTTTCACACCCAGGCTGGCTGGTCAGAGCAGTACTTGTTTCAGTTGGAGGTTACCTTCTCCCACAGAGTGTGGATAACTAACAGAAACTGGGGGGTGTCTGCTCTGAAGATGATTATTCTGCTTGAGGCAAATTTGGCCTTTACCTGAAACACTTAAATCACCCAGGGAGTACAAGTCATTTTGCCCCAAAGCCTATTAGGGTACATTTCCACAAACCTCCTACTAGGAAAGAGATGAAAGAATCTTTGGGCAGAAACCTTTCTACTATCCCCATGGGTCCCAGAAAACCACACAGGCTGCACAAGTGTATGGAATGAAAACCAGACTGGGGCTTCTGAGACAGTGGATGATAAAGGGCAAGAAGCAGCAAGTCAAGAATGATGCTGACATTATTTTTGCTGTGTGTCTCATCCTAGCTGTGCTCAGAAAGATCACAGCTCAGTCCTACTACTGGACTGTGTTAGAGAAGTGAATATTTTGCTAGACATACCAGTCTATGGCATAATAGCCTTTTCCAGCCCAGGTCATCCTGACTGAATCAAATTACAACCACAGAACTCAGAAGTAACTGGAGGTTAATCAGTTGAGTCTGGAGAGAATAATGTCTTCACATGGCCAGCAACAGTGAAACAGGATGCCAGATCACAGCCTAGCCAAAAAAGGGTAAGCCAGAAATCAACATTAAATCAGACAAAGGATTACACACACAAGTGTTTCTGGTTTGTCCAAGAAACATGCACAGAAACTACCTGATTATGAACAGACAAAGCATGCAACATAAACCTAGTTACAAAGACATAATGCAGAATGAGGTATGTTTTAGTGAACCTAGACAGACCTGCTCCTTCCAACTGCTTCTGTCCTTCTGGTTTTTTGTCTCCCACAGCATGGGAAAGAGCTTCTGCCACCTGTTTCACTGGTGGCCAAAAAACATCTGCCTTTTTCTCCCCTCACCATTTCATTTGGACTGACTCTGAGGCAAATAGCACTAGTCCTAGCTAAAGTCAGTTCCTTCTGGGTTTTTCCACCTGGGGTTTTCCACAGAACAGCAAGTCTAGAATAAGAAAAATCAGTGAGAAGGGAAACACTCTTCCAGCTCGTAATACTTGACAGGTTTCTGCTAGTATGTAGGATTTGTCTTTTCAGTATCAGGCCCCTTTAACCACAAGGCAAATATCAACCAGTGACAAAATGAGAGAAAGAGCAAGTTGAAGATACTAAAGAGTCTGTGGAGGGAGGAAAGACAAACTCCTGAGAGCTGAGGACAGCAGTTCCAGCATGATTAATACATGCATGGTCTTGAATGTAAGCACTAATGGCATGCAATGAAATTGAACTGTCTAGGGAAATCAAGCAGGACACACTTTGCAACACCACAGCCTTCCTCTAGAGTTTAATTTTCATGTTTACTACTAGCAAAATCCTTTCTCCAGGTCTCAGCACTTTCCCTTGGTTTTCTCACACAGTTGCTCCTACAGCTCAGGTGAGACAAATCAGTCTGAAATTAATCCAGGGACCTGCTTACTGAATGTGGGTGTAGCTCTATAGAAACCACAGTTACTTCAGCTTTCACAAACAGTACATAATAGAAGAGAAGTTAGAAGCATCTTTTACTGTCTTCCTAAGCCATGCAAATATGGGCTGTGCCTTTGTCCTGCCTGACCTCTGCAGTTCAGCTCTTGGGAAAAGGAGAAATTTCAGAAAAGCATTGTGGTTTATGTAGCATTCCTTCATAACTCAAACTTTAGAATGCCAAGAAAATTACACTTTTGAGTAACAATGATTAAAAATTTTAGGAGTCTTAGTGATTGATTGTTTGCATGTAGAAGCTTTAAATTTTCCACATTTATTCATGAGGGGAAGGTTGTCATTCTAAAAGTCACAAAGCTCCCTCGCCTGAAATAAACAAAAATTAGACTTTTTTTTCTTTTTTCTTTTTTGCTATCAAGTGGCAAAACCACCTAGCAGAACACTTAAACCTCTTAAGGTATCACCATTTACACACACTTTCAATTTATTTCCTTTGTGAGCTAGTTTATGCTTAATAGAATTTGACACTCCTAAATGCTCTGCTGAAACACTATCAAGGTACAGAACTAATAAAGATAATTACCCTTGCAGAGTGGAAAGTGCTTCTGAATGGACTAATTGAACCAGACTATATCTGTTGCAGAAGACTTTTTTCAAACACAAAAAAAAATGTTACAGAATCAGGCTATTAGGAAAAAATACAGTATAATCCCTTGTAATTTACACCTTCCATATCATAATTTAGTCCAGGAGTTGAAAAAACAGTATTGAGTATGATTCAAATTTAAACAAAAGTTTATATATAAAACAGGCCATGTATCCCTACATAGAAAAAGAAAGGAGGGGGGGAAAGAGTGTATCACCTTGCTTTATAAACAACTCTAAATGAGAGAAAAGCACATACCAGTGCTTTGCACATTGTCCTGGCATATCAGAGAAAACTGCCATGGGCTGATTTGTCAGCTATTAAAAATGACCTCTGTTAGTCCCATAATGCAAAGAGATGCCATCACCTGCCCACCAATTCCTGTCAGGGTTGAACTCATTCATTCTTCTTACCTCCCTTGACAGGTTGTGTTTTTCTTCTAATAGCAACCACTAAACATGACGGATGTCGTCACCCTCCTTGCTTTTTCACTCATCCTCTGCCTGAACTTAAGTTTTCCACATGGGAGGAGCAAGCCCAGCCTGATGGCTGGCACATTTAATATATGTGGTGGTCAAAAGATCTGCAGCTGGCATGAGCTGCTTTAACCTCACAAAGTTAATGGAACTAAACATTTTCAATGCCAGCTGACAACTGACCTGTCTTCTCTGTAATTATTCAAAGCAGTCAGATTTGTAAAGAGAAGTAAACTATTTTGCTGTACCAGCTGAGTGAGTTGGATAAATTGGACAAAAAATACTAAACTACCTAAAAAATTGTTTATATTTAACAACTTGTGGTTTGACCTGCACTGGTCTATGTTGATATCCAAATTGGCTTAGCTAGTCCTTGTGGATGAGGTTTACTCCACTTCTGTCAGGGTGTCACCCAACTTGCACCTGTGCTGAGCAGAATTGCTTCCCCCAGACCTGCTGGCTGCACTCTTGCCAGGGCAGCCTGGAATGTGCCAGGCCCTGCTGGCTGCAAGGGATGCACTGCTGACTCTTATTCAACTCTCCCACCAGAAGCCCATTTTCCTTCCAAGCTTCTTCCTGTCACAGCTGGCTCATGGCCTCTGCTGTAGCATTGGATTATTTTGTCCCATGTCAGGATTTTGTTGTCTTGAAATTCATGGGGTTTCACCTCATTTCTCCAACCTGTCCATTTCCCCCTGAATACAAACTCTCCCTGCCAAAATATTGACTACTCCCACCTGATATTCTCCCAAACTTGATGGGAGTGCACTCTCTCCCATCATCCAGACTATTAATAAAAACACTCAATAGTATTGGCCCCAATACTGATCTTGAGGGACAGCACTGGCAACAAGCTACCAGCTGGGACTTTGAGCTGATAGTTCAGCCAGTTTTCCACCCACCTTATTATCTGCTTATCTACTCTACCTATCATCAGTTTGGCTGTTTGGAGATTAGCAGATCATAATTTAAGACCTTCTAAAATCAAGGTATATAGCACCCATGGGTCTCATCTTATCTATAGAGCCATTCCTTCATCACAGAAGGTTGTGAGTTTGGTCCTATATAATTTGTACTTGTAAATCCATATTTGCCCTCCTCAGTCAGCTTTCTCTCTTTCATACAGCTGGAATTGGCTTCCACTGAGGATTTGCTCCATGACTATCACAGGACTAAGAAAAAGCTGACTGGCCTTTAGTTTCCTGCATCTTTCCCCTTGCCCTTCTTGAAGACAAGTGTGATGCCTGTCTTTTTCTTTTTTTAAAACTCTTCTTAGTTGCTATCACCTTTTAAAAGTGTTAGAGAGTGGCCTTAAAATTATATTGGTGAGCTCCCCAAATGCATTTTATCCACTCAATTTACACTCAATTACTTGAAACATTCCTTACTTTGCCTCCTTGTAGTGTGGATAAGGCTTCACTTAGGCCCTGCTAATAAACCCAGGAACCTTAATGGCCAAGAACTTACAAGTGAAAAAAATCAGGTCAAGGACTGAGCATCTTTTCCCTGTCTTTTGTCATTCTGTATCCTGGTTCATTGAGTAGGAGGTTCATACTTTTCCTAGCTTTTCTTTTGCTACAGAAGTACTGGGGAATTTTTTGTCAGCCTTCTCAATACTTGCTAGTTTCACCTCCAGCAAATCTTATTCCATCAGAGTACATTGTGGTGGTTTTGTATTTTGAGATTAAAGGACACATGAGCACGTATGTGTGTTTGAATCAGTGTGTGAGTTCTGTTAGTTCAAGAAAGGAAAGATTTTCTTTAGTTTTCAGACATAGTTAAAGAAAGTTCTTCCACCTCCCCACTCATATTAGACCTTCTTGGTTCTCTCTGTGGTTATCAGATTCCTATTTGGCCAGTCCAGCAGAAAGGTGAAATGGAAAGAAAAACTCCCTCAAGAGATGTAGAAATGGTGACTGCCTGCAAACAACACATATCACCATTGTGTACAATAGGGAATCAAACAATTACCACTTATTTCTTCATTTAAATGGTCTATTCACTCATCTTAATATTGATGGGAAAAAATCTGAAGAAGTAAGGTGATTATGTAATGTGCTCCTGCACACATACACACATACACTTCACATCAATGCTTGAAGTTCTGCATTTTCCAAAGCTATTAAGTAGAAGCCTGAAATTGTAGTCAGTCTTGCATAAAGAGTTAGAAATCCTGTACTTTTTTAAAATCAATTTACCACTGTGCTCACCATGGTCTCTGGAGAGAGACATTAGGCCAGCCTCAGAAAAGGTTATTGAATCATTGTTTCTCCAACAATGGTTTTCAATTACAAACAAAGTGAGGGCTCCATTTTGCAAATCCTCACTTGTGGCCTGGAGACACATGCACTACTACACAGAGAGGATGAATGGAAAGGATTACCAAATAATGCATGAGGTCCTGACTTCACAGGGGTCAGGCACTTGACTTAACTTTGAGGTTTCCAGGCTATGACCTTCAGCAAGCAGAAGAATTGGATCTGTGTGACTAAAATAAAGCAACAAATGAGTCAAAGTGTATTGTAGTCTTAAGAGTGTTTAGGAAAGAATACTTCACAGTGCAAAATGGACTTGCTTAGAAGAGTTGCCTCACTGGCTTTTTTGAAAATGAAGAGTAACCATGTGGTTTGTATAGCTGGGGGTAAAAGACCCATTCGACAGCCGAAGCACAGTCTCATGTTCATTATTATTGTATCATATTTTTCTGGTGCCTAGAAGGTGCATGGCCCTTCACAGAAAAGTGAAAACAACACTGAAAAATGCAGAGAGTCTAAATTAAACTTCCAGAATGGATAAGGGCACAAAAAGCATCTATTGTAAATACTGTTATTCAGGTGGGTTTGTGTGCTTCAGAAAGTAATAAAGAGGAATAAGCACTGTTCACATCTCTTTGCCAGGGATATCTGTACCAGAAATAGGCAAGGAACTCTCTGGGGAAAAAAGACCTGGGGGATAAGGGGCAATTCATGACAAATAATATATAGCATCAGGGTAAGAGTGTCCTTGCCCATGGCAGTGGGGTTGAAATTTCATGATCTCTAAGGTCACTGCCAATCCAAACCATTCTATGACTCTGTGATTAGTCTTTTGATGAGGCATTCACATACAAGGAATGTTAAGGAAACCACGCTGTCTGACCATTCAGGAGGCACTCTGGCAGTCACACTCCCACCGCGCATCCTTTCACTGCTAAGGCTGAAGCCTCTTTGCAGTGGGTGCCTCCAGTGAGCTGATGGGTGTCCCATCATACCCCACTCTCATGCAGTCAGATCAGGCTTCCTTACTGGTTTGACCCCAAGCTTCCTACAGCAGAATATAAAACCTCTGTATCCATAAAACAATTTATTCATGGCGTAATAACACAGTGACAGCTCACATTGTTCATCCATACAAACTCTGGGCTGTTCCTGCTGTGCCAGCGGCTCCTGCCATATCTCTGTCTGTCATGTCTCCTGGTTGGTGACACAGGACCCTGTGCCCTTGGTTGTGCAAAGAGACAGCAGCTCAATCTGCAGCAGCTTGTACACCTAGCTGCCTGCACTCAGTGTATTCCTCAACTAGCAGAAAAGTCAAAGCAGGAGCTACCAATGAGTGAGTTTTAGCAAGGTATTACAGAAGTGTCAGGGCTGGAGGGCAGGGGAGACACTAAAGACCAGGTAATAGTTCTAAAAGATCATGGGAACAAGATCTAAAACCTTCAGGACCTTATGTCTACCAGAGTTTATGATCTAAGTAAAGGTTGTTGGGCAAGACTCTTCCTTTTAGACAAAAAAAGGGCTACACAGCACAGGGACACCTATCCTGTGACAGTCAGCAGAGGCAACAACCAGGGAGGCAGGTCTGGAGGACTCCTGAAGACTTTAACCCAAATACTGGAATATATCAGCTAAAAGAGGACAGGTATGCAGCACTATTCCCTTTCTGAGTGCCCAGTAGGTATTGAAAACAAGCTTAAGAAGGAAGTGTCACACTGAGGGTAATCACAGAGAGAAGTTTCATTCCTTCAAAAGGCAGAGGAACTATAGAACAGATTAGAAACTGAGTCTGAAAGAAATTCCTCTCAAACAAAAAAATACCACACAAATTGTGTTCTCAGTCTCACATACTGCAAGGGTAGATATGTAAAAAGAAGGGAAAGGACAGCGACTGGGGAGTAAGGTGGCTTTTTGCAGTATTTGACTTAATCACAGAAGTGCAAAAACATATAGGATGTCATGACTCATGAGGTCATGAATATGTTATAAGGGGGATACCTTCATTAGAGGAAATAAAATCTAGACTTTTCCTCAGAGATTGGTTAGATGGAAGAAAAAAATGTCATAAAACACTTTAATAAACAAACTCATAGTGAAATTACATTGTTCCATCCCTCTGTGGGGTGCGTTAATGTCAACTCCATTCCAGAGCAACGGGAAGGTTCACTTTAACATCTCATTAGTCTTACAGAATAACACAATCTGTCCAAAAACTTCCACTGGTAATTTAAAAAGGGGGGCCAGGGGGAGGGTAAGGAGTTGGAGGACAGAGAGTCTTGAAACTCTAAGATTTTAAACAAATAGATGCATCCTACATGCCGTTAGGATTCTACTGGATGTTGTCTGTATGGTTTAATTAACAATAACTATCCACCCCCTGTTTTGCTGCTAATGTAATCTCAAAAGCACTACACTAATTCCACTTGTAGATTTTATGGTAACATTTAAATTAAAATACTCTGAGTACACTTAACTACACATTCAATGCGGATTTAATAAGGTGGTTACAGGTTCATTAAGTAGCAATTGATTATTAACTCTTTGCTGGCCTACAGATATGAATATTTGGTAAAGAATGGTGTATTGTAGAAAAGACAATCTGCCCAATAAGCTAACTTCTTACCTGGCTCCTTAACTCATCAGGCTAAACCATTTTGTGCATTCAGCAGCAAACATAGGGTCAAAGCTGTGGTAAAATGCCCATCATCCTCACAACGAGCAATATGTTTTATAATATGATGGTTTTGTAGGGAATAGTGGTAAGTGGGTATTTCCTCACTAGGAAAACAGTTGCTATATTAAAATATATTAGTAGTAATAACATTACATTTTCTTCCATTCTATTGATCTTGGGAACATAGCTGGAAAGACCCTCTCTAACTCACATGCTTCAAAAAATGGAAGCATAAATCTGATGGAAAGCCAGTAGAACATGTCTAACAGCACAACTCAGCCCCCAGGAGACAAAAGCAGTGCTCTACCCATACTCATCTGCTCAGCTTAGGGTAGGTTCCACCCTTAGTGACAAATGGCAGGGGAGGCACTTGTGTAAGATCATGGTGATAGTAAGGTACACTCAGAAGTGGGGCTCATTATGCAAATTGCATTACTGCCCATCCTATTCTCATGTTATCTGCAACTCAAAAAATCCTCAAAAACCTGTTCCCTTTCTCCTTAATTCTTAATAATACCATTTTGCATGTTTTTGGACTGCTTTACTATTGCCACAGAACTGGGAAGCGCCACTTAAACTGTTCTCAGTATTTTTCATGAAAACAGTTTAGAGAATTCTAGTTTCATCATTCAGACCCAACAGCACTTCAGGTAACTTCTCCACTGTTGTGTGTTATTAAAGTTTACCAGGCTCCAAGGCTGATTAAATCAATTTTCATCCAAACTAGAAAAATTTTGAGAATATTACCCAGATCAAAAAAAAAAAAAAAAAAACATTGAGCAGTAACCTGACCTTTTAGCAAGTGTTACCAACCAAGACATTTACATAGCAAGTAGCTGGTACTCTTTAGCATTTCACCTAACAGATAACACTGCATGCTTGAAAGCAGCTTACCAGAGTCCACTGTGCTCTGCAGCTATATAGATAATACTTTTTTTTTGAATCTTGCTTCAAGAACTGAATAACAAAGAAGAAAACAAACAAAAGCCAATTGCACTGAGAAGAACATGCAATAACTCCCAAACCCTGCTGTATATTCCCCAGGCCTGACATATTCAGAGACAGCTGAGGCTCATGTAGAGTTTCTACCAAATAATTGAATGACTTTCCTCTACATTTCCTAAGAACAAACTCTATTGATTACTGGTATAGCCAGCACATCACCAATATATTTTGTCCCATTTCATAAAAGCTGAAACAAAAGCCTTCCTCTTACCCAGGTGAAGAGGTACATGGGACAGGAGCTTCACAACTTCATCCTCATAACATGCTTGCTCCAGTCCACAGATCTGAACTCAGGCTATATCGTGCTACTAATGGAATAATCAGGCTCCTCACACTTAATAAAGTACAACTTTATTAACTTAATTCAAGTAATTCCCTTGTGCATGTGCAATTCTTGAGCTCAGTTATAATGACTTTAATGAAGAAAGCAAATCTTTTGCTAGTTAAATGCCAAACGTGCTTTTTCCTTCAAGTTTTTCTTCTACTTCCATTAACAAGCTCCCTTTCCAAATAGCTGTGTGCATGTAAACAGTGAACTCAGATCCACATATCCAATTAAAACCACCTCATACAATCACAGCATGCCTTGGGATCAGCAGTTCAGACATGTTCGTTGAGGTTATTGGTATAAAGCCTAGTTTCTTCCTCTGAAATTGAAAAAAAAAAAAGATTATTTTACATTCCAGATAAATTATCTCATTGCCTGAATATCCTTCTTAATTTTTCCAATGATAAAAAGCAGGACAGACATCCTAACGTGCTAAGAGACTCTGCAAAAATATAACCCATTTTTGCATTATACTTACTAGGCTTTGCTAAACTATAGAACACCTGTTAGCTTGTAAATATTAATTGGAGGAAAAGCTCTAGAAGTAATCATGAAATTTAAGATCTTAATCCAGACCTAAGTTTCATGGCTAGCTCCAGTTAAAACTGTGGGTTAAGCTAAAAGTGTCATCCTCTGCTTTAAGAGTCACTAGGTTTCCTGTATCCAATAAAAGCAAACATTTTTAAAAAATGCTTTGTTTATTAACAGAAGAAAAAGACACATAAACATAAAAACAAAGAAATAACCAGCCACCATTTCAAATATATTTTATCTAAATAGACATCCTAAATTTAACCATGCTTGATGAAAGCCATTAGTCCTTTTGTATCCTTTCTTCTTGGAAATAAAATCTGGTTTTTTAGCTGATCTAACAAAGAAAGAAGACTGAAAACACCCTTATTTTGTTCCTGACTTTATTTCATGCCTTGTGGATACACTGTTAACATCTCAAAAAACTTCCTTGTGTCACACTTCAATAAACTTGACATCTGTAATAAAGCTTAAATTATACTTTACTTGTATTAAAACATTTTTCTCTTCTCTAGATCACATCAGCTAAACTCAGAGATTACCACAGCCGATCTGTCTACTCTGCTATATACAGTAAGTGGAATTGATAAACACTCACCTGTCATATTTGTACATTTCTGTTAATGTCAAGACACACACTGCTCACTGAGTAGCTCAAAGAAAAGGACTTAAACACATAAAGAAACCTCCTCTTTATTGGTTTTAGGCATTGGCTTAACTGAAAATCCTTCAGAAATCTGTTTTCAGCCTGGTATTCTACAGTAGCTCCTCTGAACTCCAGAGGCCATGTCCTGAGCTCATGTGAATCACCACTGTTTCACTCACATCACCTGAGCTTAACAAACATGCAGAAGGGGAGGAGCTCAACTCAGGGGCTGCTGTGCTATAAATTAGGGTGTATATTACCAATGTGAAATAAAAATAGGAGGGCACTTTTCTGCATATTTATCTCAAAGTTGAAAAGGTGTTTGAAAGGCCTCATCTTGTTAACAAGGAGATTTGATTAGAATCATAGAATGGCTTGGGTTGAACAAGACCTTAAAGATCTACTTCTAATGCCTCTGGCCTATTCTTTAATATGTGATCTAAACCTACTCTCAGTTTGAATCCATTCTCCCTTGTCCTGTCACTGTACATTGTTATAAAAAGTCCCTCTTCATCTTTCCTGCAGGCTCCCTTGAGGTGCTGGAAGGCTGCAATTAGGTCACCCTTTAGCCTTTTTTCCCAGGCAAAACAAACTCAATTCCCTCTGCCTTTCCTCATAGGAGAGAGCTCTCCACACCTCTAGTTGTCTTGGTGGCCCAAGTCTGGACTCATTCCAACAGGCCAAAGTTCCTTCTAGGCTGAGAAGCCCAGAGTTGGATGCAGGTGGCAAAGCTGCCCACACTGCTTTTGATGCCATCCCAGACAGGTTTGGCTCTCTGGGCAGCAAGTGCACATTGCCAGCTCATGTCCAGCCTCTCATCCACCAGCACCCCCAAGTACTTCTTGGTGGTTTCAAGACTTGTTTAACCACTGGGTGCCCTCAAGCAGTATGAATGACCTTCCATTTAAAATGGTTGTACATAAGCTAAAACAAATTTCAAAAAAAAACAAAAAAACACCTTTCCCTTTGATCCGAGTGAAAGTTTTTCTTCCCTCCATATAGGATTTCTTCCCTTTTTTACCATCTACAAGTTTAGAGTTTAGTCTTCCAAGAACCCACCATGGTAAAACTGAGATTTCAGCACCAATGTGTTTCCGTGTGACTGACAAAATGAGTGACATCCATCAGAGAGGGGTGTTTAAAGGTATGGTGGTGACTGTTAAAGATCCCATTGACATCCATTTGGATGATCTGCCTAATTTTGTAAATAGGCTCATCCCTCACAAATAAAGCAAATGTTCCAACTGCATGCCAGCATTTGCACAGCACTGCCTCAGCCTACAGTACTTTACATGACGCTGAAAGAAATATGTTGTGTCTGCAAAACACAGCAATCAAGAATGCAGGATTTCACTTAGTTCCCTAGCGTGCATGTGCTGTGACATAGCTTTTATTTACCTGATTCCCCTCGCCTGGAACTCCTCACTCAGAAGGCATGGTAGGGAAATCATTAAGGGAACAATATATGTGAGTCCATAACTTGTTTTATTCAGAAGCTGGATATGCCTAGGGCAACTGTTCTGCACCAAAACTTCATATGCAGTAGGAACAGTTCTAATGATCATTTCTAATATGAAACCAATTTGCATTGTTTTAAGGAAATAGATAAAATGTGATCATGAGAGAGCTTTCCAACAGAAATGGTGAACATGATTGCACAGAGAACCAAAGAAACCTTAAATATTGCACATTTCCTTGATCACCCAAACTCAGAAAGATGAGTCTGTTACCAGAACAGGTGCGGTGAAAATCTCCTATTACAATCAGAGGAACAAGGAGCCCATTTTTTTACATAAGAAAATAAAAACTTGGCTAACTTAGGCTAGTCAGAGAAAGGCTAAGGAGCATATTATTGCTGCCTATATCAGGGATATAATATATATCAGGGAATGAGAGAAAGAATAGTAGGGAATTAAAAAATTAATCCAAAAAAGTACATTTTTACAAGAACTTATAGGTATAAAATTGCCAAAAAAGGTTTAGACTGAAGACTATAAGAATTTGTCCAGTCTTCTGAGCTATGAGATTTTTAAATAGTAACAAAGGCAGAAGAATGAACCACTTTCTAAAATGGAGCTTGAGAGGTTTCTGTGTAATGTTGGGCTACAGAGCAGACTGTGATGCTCTAATAATCACTACTTGGGCACCTAAATGGGGTTGCTCATAGTCACAGAAGGTGTATGGGGGTAGCTGAAAAGTCAACTTCTTTTCCTCACTCACCTTAGAGATGTCTTCCTCTTTTACTCTCAGATTGTTTTGTGTTCCTAACTTGCAAGAAATAGACAAAGTTGCATATTAGTGGCACATCTGTAGTTGTATGTTCTTGAACTGAGAACAACACAGGAACAGGTGGAGATGCAAATGCAAAAGATAGTCAGAAATCATAGACAAAGAAAGCTTGCTGACACTGCAACATTCAGAATTCAAGAATGGATCAAAGCCTCTGGAAGGAAATCATCCTGCTAACACTCCCATTCAATCAGACAATGGATATATTTCCAGTTCAATTTGTTAAGTCTGTGTAAGAAGAAAAATAACAATGACTAATGTTCCTGAACAAGGGAAATTATGCCTAAACTTCTCTGCAGAGGTACATGATGGGGAAAAAACCACAAGCCCTGCTCTGAATGCTGCATTTCAGCCATCCTTACAAAGACTCCACATTTCTCCTGACCTTAAAAGAAACATTTTCCTCAGGAGAAAGGAGCAGATGGAGTCAGGCTTTCCACAGCAATGGGTTATACCAAGAAAAGACTGGGCAGAAGGCCCTCAGGAGAATCCCTCTGCAAGTATGAGGCAATACCTCCCCTGTTGGGACAAGGAAGCCCTGGAATCTTCTATGGCATGGCTTAAGCCCCAGGAATATTCTATAGCAATGGTTTAATTGGTGTGTTGCTTCACAAGTACAACAGCTATTTGATTTAGGCTGGAGCTTCTCTTAATTTATTTGAATGTCACATAAAGATGATGGTATCACAGGCACTGCTGAGGGGAGACCTGTGCCACACAGTTATCTTGGATGAAGAGCCATTCACTTTTGGCACATTGAGAGGAAAACAAATTTAGAAAGGTCAGAACAGGGCAGTGGGAAAAAATCCTGTGGCTCTTTCCTCTTTGTTTCCAAAAGTTAGTCCTGTACTTGCCGGCATGAGTCTGCAGCTGTTGTTGAGGTACACACCTCCCTCTCTGCCCTTAAACTGCACATCACCAGCTCAGACTGAGGATTCAAGTGAATCCAAAACCTGAAATTGAGGAGCTTACAAAACAGAATAAATGTTACAGCTAAGAAGTAACCTTATGTACCTCCTAACCTACAGACTGCTGAGCAGGCACTGCTGATGCTAAAATGTTTATTAACATGCTCTGCCAGGATATCAAGTATGTATCTTCTCTATTCCTGAGGTCACATTCTTTCTGACTGTGCTGTCAGACAACAAGATTAGCTGAAAAGCCTGTAGGTATCATGTCTGAATTCATAGGCTCAAATATCTTGCAGATGAGGATTTCAAGAGCAGGTGGTCAGCTCATTAAATCCTGATCACGTCAGCAGGCCCTCTCCTTCTTTGAGATGTTTCTGCCCCTTCCCTCTTCTCCAGCTCTCTGGGCTGGGGATGAGTGTGCCTAGCCCTTTGAAAGCATACCAAATGCAGCCTTCAATGTGCTTGGTCCAGTCTCTCAGCACAAAAATCTGCAGCTGTTCCAGAGATGATGAGGCAGGCTTAGGGCAGGGACTAGCCAGATCTGAAATTGTCGTCATCTTAATTTACAGAACTTTAATCATCTACATGCAAACACAAAGGACTACAGGTGGAACAGCTTAAAAAAATTAAAAAGCAGAGGAGAAATGGCATCAAAACCCCCAGTATTTTCTCTTTCATTTTTTAATTTGATGTTTATCCCAAAATGTTTGGGATTGGCCACGGTAACTGATGGTGATCTATGAATAAGACTGTCCTTAAATTACAATGGTTGGCCCTTTTAGACAGCAATTAACAGCAAATTGTCATTACAGAGCCCTCTGTGACAGAACTTTTTGTAAGTGGCCAAAATCACAGGATACAGTTCATAAAGATCCCAGTCATTAGATGAAAATTGTTTTGGCACTGAAAACATGGAGAAATAGAAAAAAAAATAGTAACTCTGGTTCTTAAATTTTTTGCAGGTTTTGGTTGGTTGGTTTTGGTTTTGTTTCTTCCTTCCCCCTCAGTGAGGTAGCATTTTATTTATTGGGCCGAACTTCCCTTTTTTTTTAACATTGTCTGCTTTAAATTCAAGTTTCAAAGTAACACACAACCCTCTTTCTTTTCTAAGTCTGTGAACCTTTCTCTCTCACCTCTTCTTCCATTCCTGAGGGAGGGAAAGTAACACCAAGAAAGTTTGCTTCCTTCCTGATCCCCCTATAGGGTCACATAGTTCTTGCTCATTGTTAAAAAAGCCTTTGCTCCCTCTGCTGGCTATTCTGTCCTGATATAACATCAAAATTAAGACTATCTGTGATTTCAGTGACACAGTTTCAACGAACCAAACATAGCTAAATACAAAATCCACAGTTGTTCTCTGCATAGCCTTCGAGTAAATCCAATTTTCACTTAAATAAACTGTCAGAATCACTTTATTCTCATTAACTTTGCTGAGTACTCCTTTATCTCTAAAAAGATGTAGTGACAATAGCACTTTATATTTAAAATTCACTCTGTCTATTCACTTTGCTTTTGATTATTACACCTGAAAACTAGTCCTGGGCATGTACAGTTGGAACACCTGCATGTACTTGTCCAGAGGATGCACTGAGCACAGATGGATGTGGCCTGTGGTAAGTGGCAAGGACCACAAAGCTCAGCTTCTCTTTCAACTCTTTAACAACAAAATAAACCTGGAGGACTTTTCTCTGCTTATGGCAAGAATCATAGTTGCTCTAAAACTAAAGTTAAGAGAGAGAATTTGGCTGGCAGTAATAAAGAGGATTTCCAACAAAGTAATAGCAGTGGCATCCCATAGAAAAAAATGATAACAGCAGAATTCTTAATAAGTATTCAGCTAAAAGATGCAACTATGTCCATGAGGTTTTTTCATAGAACTGTATCAAACTTTACCTCATAATGAGTGCATGAATGATTTTATCCTGGTTTCAGGGAGTTTCAGCTGGCATCTCAAGTTTTTTAACCCATTGGTTATTTCTTTTATTCATGAAAATAATGAGAACATGGATCCAGCAACAACATTTTTGGTCTGAAGCCAGCATGACTTTGGAACCTGCTTATATGTTCCCAGATGAATCCACATCCCTTTAACTAGAGAAGTTGCACCAAGGGAGGTGTCAGAAGTTGAACAGGTTTCTGGAGGATGACAGCGTGGGGGGAGTAAGGCAGACAGAGAAGAGAGGCCTCACAGGAAAACATTTCATTGCCTTCCATGGGCAAATTCACCTACTTAGGACTCAATACAGTATAGCTTAAGCCTTGAAAACTTTCTATTCTGGAGAGGGAAAACAGCCCTTCATCAACTAGGACCCAAATTATTAATAGAGTTCCTCTTGATCTGACAGCCATTGCTAGAAGGAAGTGTTAGCACCAGTTTGACATCACAGATTTATTTTTCTGAGTCTAGAATAATCATTGTTCAAGCACCACTAGTCTTCCTTCTTCACATTTTGGTAAATGGACAGGTTGAAAATATACCTGGCTTTTGTCCACAGACTGGTCTATTGTACTGTAAGAGGTTCAAGTACAAACAAAAGCCAGTAAGGCCTTAAGTAGATTTTTAAAAACTCCAAACATCAACAAAGCACCAAAAAATGCATGCTCACTTTGAAAAAGAAACACAGTCCAGCAGGATTTTCTCCAAAGCACTAACAGGAGTTGAGTTCCTCCTGGCTGCCCATACATCACAGTAAAGTCATGGGATATTTCAGCTGAAGATGAAAAAACCCAATCACTTTCCTAGCCTTCCCTCAGCTCTCTCCCCTCACTGAGGGAAGCCGAACTGGATTCTACATCACACTATAGAACTTCTGCTGGAACCACATTCTTGAGCCCCACACCAGCACAGAGGAAAAAACAAAGAGAAATAATTCAGGCTGTAATCTCCTGAACAGCTTGTTCATTTGAGTGTGTTGTGGTCTGCTGCACTGCTGGCAAATGGTGAAGTTGGTCTAACCACAGGCTCTGTGCTGTGCCACCTGGCAAACTCTGTGGAGAAAATGCCTAACAGCAAAGCTGTACTTCAGGAGTTTTTAAACAAAGGAACAAAGGATGTATACATGCACACACACACACATATATATGTGTGTGTGTGTATGTACATATACATATATATATATATATATATCCACAGACACATATATTTATCTATATGCATATTCACACACATGTATAACTCCTAGAAGGTAAATTTTAGTGATGTGTATTACAAGACCGACTGGTCCTGAAAGTGGAACAGAAAATATTGAAACAAATCCCAGAAAAGGGAGCCAATAGCAAAAGATAAATGATGCAGTCACAGGATTACAATAGATCTATTTCTTCTCAGGTACACTTTTTCTCTTATATTGTACACACATAATAAACAATTTATACATGTCACAGCTATATAACCTTGTCCATGGCAAAAGAAAACCCTGGCACATAATGTGACAGACCAAAAATGAGCTTGAAAAATCCCATACACAGCTAAAACAAGATTTTTCCCAATGAAAAAGTAGGAAGAACTTTGAGAAGCTTGAGAAATGCAATGGCCCAGTTGAGATTTCTCCACAACTGATACACTGTGTTTCTACCAGGGGTGAACTAAAATCTTTACTGACTCCATGCCATCAGAGCCCTGCTTTTAAAACAACATGAAGAAGTTTAGATCATGCTGTGTTTTAGCAAGGTCTGTGTTCCTTTCCAACTGTATTAATTCCTGTAGACTGTAAGACTGGTAATGTTAACAAATCTTTAGGTTTTCCTCATACCTGAATGTCATACCATGTGAAAAGATATGCTATTTAACCCACTGTGCATACAAGTACTCCCAAAGATAAAAGCTTTTCCTCCCCTACACTCCTATTTAATGTTAACATTTCTCATAACAAAAGCTATTAGTTCAGTCTGTTGATGACAATAAACAATTCTAACTTGTGACTTTACCACTGAACTGTTACTGAAGACTTTTTTTTTTTGACACATCAGAAGCCAGGCACTGCTCTCTAACGTGTCTACACATAAATCCTGAGCGATTTTGTTAGCAGCTAAGTGTGTGAGGCTGTGGTACGTCAGCAACCATTAACAGATGCACTGGAGGAGTCACACGAGGCCATGAAATTCCATCTCAGAGCAAGGATTATGCACGTGCAGAGAAAATCCACATTTTGAAACACATCTCCCTCAAAACAGTACTAAAACCTAAATCAAATAAAACCATGATCCCTGCTCAGAAGTGAATGTAGGGGCTCAGACAGAAATTGCTTCCTGTGGATGTAAATGTACCATTAGTTTCATTAGCAACAGCATTTAAGCACACGTCCAAGAAGTATTTCTGTATCAGGGTATTATCTATCTATCCCCTTGCCAAGTATGCTGCAGGGCCATTCTCTGAAAGTATCCACATCCATATTTTAACTGAGGTTTTAACTGAGCCAAGCCTGTGGGGTCAACATGTACAAACTGACACTGTGCCAACTTTTCTTTTTTTTTTTTTTTGGTGGAATTACACCGATTCAGAACAGATGGAGCTGGGGTCCCTTGACTTTAATTGGAACTTATTCACTCTTTGAGTGTTTTGGTCATGCCTTTGGCTGAATTTGGTCCACGCTGACTTGTGTAGACCAATGGAAATAACATCACTGTTGCAATTTTAACTTTTGTATCCCTTGAATAGTTTTGGTGTTAATACTGCAACTAGCTGGTTGCATTTCTGACTTAAAGTGAAATATTAAAAGTCCACACATGCTAATCTGGGCATGCATGAAATCCACCAGAATTAATTAAAATGCTAAAACTGATATATTTTTTAAAATGTCTTTCAAATATTGAACAGAAGTCTCCCTGATACCTAGTAACCACATATGCTCCCTTACTTTACTCCAAAGACATTTCTGCAGAGAAATGCCTGCTAGGGCAGTTCTCTCCTAACAGGGAATCAGATGTTTGCTAATACTGCATCAATCTATTGACCAGCACTTGCTCAGTGAAGCAGATATCTGGGTGGAAGTCAATATTTCCTTATTACTTCAGTGTTTGAGCCATGTCAGGACATGCACATGTATACACACAGGAAATCACTAGCAAATTTAAGGGCAATTTTCCAAAAGGCTGAAGAAATGGCTTCTGAACTCCCTTACCTGATCAGCAGGTCAGACTCTGAGTCCTCATTACGTCCCTACAGGGAAGGGTTGAGTTTAAGAAGTGGTGAGGTCAGTATCTCACACTGCTACAGAACATCTCAGTTTCCCCTTAAAAAAAAAAAAATCAGGCTTTTACCATACTGGACACAGCTGGGTCAAATTTTGGATCATATCCTAAAAAATGTTCATATAGAAGAATTTTAATGCTAATGTTTCAGACATTCATGCCAGAAATAGAAAAATTTTTTAAAAAAACAACTAAAAATATCCCTCTACTCACAAAATTTTGTCCTAATTGTAACATAAACTTAGTTTTCAACTTTATAATATATATATTTAAACTATTGTTTACATTTATATTTCCTTAGAGTTTATTTGAACATTAATTTTGAATTGGAAAAATAATGGTTTGTAAAGCATTCAACAAAAATTTACTTTTTACCTAGTTAATAGCAGGGGAATGTTATTCATTTCACCCACTTACAATTTTTCATAGTTCTTAGAATGATTGTGAACTGAAAAATTAATTATTTCCAGAAAATTGGGCTAAGTGTCCACAGAAAGTGGCATGCAAGAAAAATGAGTTGCTGCCTCAAAGAGTTTGTTATAAATTACAGAACAGGTGAAAGAAAAGAAACACTATTCTCTTGACATTACAGCTGACTGGAAATAAGCTCATAATGATTTACTGAGCTGACCAAAGTCACACTGTAAAGTAGCATTACAGACGAGAACTGAAACCAGTTTTGCTTTGTTTCAGACAAAAATACTTACTGTGCACTTTTTATTCTTTATAAGTATCAAGACACTTAGGTTTTGCATTTATAAATATGGGAACAGTCTCCATTTTGCACCTCAATGGCAAGGAAACAATAAATAAACAATAAGGAAAGAAGGCTTGCAGCTGGTCACAGCTTACATCTCAGATCCAAGTGAGACTTTCTGATTAAGTACAATATCCTAGAATATTCAGCAACTGCAGCAGCATAGGGCTGCTCCAGCAGGAAGCAGCCTTAGCTCTGGCTGGAGATGGTTAAAAATGAAAAAGAGTTGAAGGAGACATTTTATATTCAGTGCTTCCACAGTTTCCGACAAATTTTTGGGCTTTTATGGAAAATTACCAATCAGGAAATTTCTTAGAAAGAATGTCAAGTAAAGCTGCACAAATACCATTGTTTTTCACTTGCTGCCTGAGTTTGGTTTCAGGTTACCCAAAAGAAAAAAATGTGTGGTTTTCTTGTGAAAATGAGAGCATTGTTAAGCAAACATTTGCGGTTATGTCAAAATTCTCACATCACTCCATTTTATTTCTGAGTTAGAGAAGCACTGCTCTTTTCAAAACAAAACCAATTTTATTTAAAAACAGTATAGAGATTTAAGGATTTTTCTTGTTTCAATGAAACATTCCAATTCTTTAATTTTTTTTTCAGGGTGCATGTTGGATAGGGAATCAAAGCGTATTTGCGTTCATAAGTAGATTAAGTTAACCTGAATTGGTACTTCTCAATAAATAAAATATTTAACAATAAAATGTTAATTAATTTTAAAAAAATAACAATAAAAAGACATTCCTGTGTCTTTCTCATTCCAATATTTAGCTTCCATGTCTTGCATCCACAGGTATGGGAGAAGTCCCTTCTGTGAAACATCAGTAGAAAGGGAAGAAGATCACAAAACCTTTCCCTTCCAACTTACAACACAATCAAAAAAATGAAAGAGTGAGTAGTGCTGGAAAACCCAAAGTACAAATGTATCCATTCAAAGATGAATAAATGTAGATGTATTTTGAATGTAAATACTTCAAGATATAAATATGGGACTGGGGTCATCAGCTGGAAGCTTTAAGGAAAGGCCCATCATTTACTACAGCAGTGAGAAAATGAATGTGGATTTAGGATATTTTCATAAAGCAAAATATTTCTAAGAACAAAAGCATTTCATACAGTAAGCATGTGTGAAATAAGAAAGACTTTGTCTTTTTTGGGAGCATTTGCTTGGGACAGCCATGGTTACAAAAGTAAATTTACACTAGAGCAGGTAAAGAAAATGCATAATGCCCAGCTGTGGGAACAGCCATCAAACAAAAGACTTAAAATGAAGTTACATGAGCTCACTGTCAAATTATCTAAAGGCTGACATGTAATATGCTAATGCCTTAACAATTTACAGGAGGGGTAAATATGAAAACAGAAGCAAAGTATAAACCAGAAGATACTAACTAGACTATGCTGGAGGTAAGGAAACTTCTAATCATATGGGGAGTGATGAAATTACTAAGAAGAGTCATCAGAAGAAGGGATCAATGCCATTTGAAGCTGCAGCTTTCTAAATTTATGAAAGAGACTGTTTACAAAATCTCAGCAATGAGAAATTAATTTTATAATTTAAGTCCTTGGTACCTGATGTGCTGATAACTTAAGTGCCTCAGAGGAGATTCAATCATCTTTTGTTTGCATCCTTTTTACAAGCAATTATGCTTAAACCTTCTACCAATTACCAGGAAAAACCTCTTCCACACTAGTTTCTGCTGTTTTTATTTCACTTCCCACTGCAGCACTGGAACATGCCATAGCCAGACAGAAAACACTTGGCTGTGCAAACTGGCTCACCAAACACACAAAATTCTTTTAGGCAAATAGTGGCATTTATAAGCTGAGGAAATAGGCAGAAATCAGTTTATGTTAGAATTTTCCCTACAGTCAGATTACTTGGATCAATTATCCACGCCCATAGAAGAAGGGATTGGAAATAGGACTTTAATGTCCCTTCCAACTCAAACCATTCCATGATTCTATGAATACTTTCCTTTCACATCCACTGGGGTACCCTCAGTTTCCTAAAATCATCTGAGAATTTTACCCAGTAGATTTCTCATGTAGCTGCCAGCCCTTCACTATGGCCTTGATCTCTTCTGCAGCATATCACATTTGTGGTATTAGTTTGAGAGCTAGAAAGCATTTGCCATCCACATTCAGTACAGGATATGGAATGATTCCTGCTTCATCCCTCTGCAAGCCTTAATTTTCCTGTTCCTTCCACTCTCCAGCTCACTCTTCATTTTCCTTAAGCATTTTGTTTTACATAAGGCAGTATATAAGAGAGAGTATTTTTACCTGACAACCAATTTACATAGACTATACACAATAATTTAGGTATGAACATTTTTCATTTCTAGGGTAATATAATTTCTAGTGGTCCCAATACTGGAAAAAATGACAAAACTACTGAGTGAATTGTTCATGGGGGTTTTTTTCCTCAGGTGAGAAACCTTCTGGCAACAAAACCTTATCATGAGAGCCATTTCACTCCTCTGATCCCTTGAAATGTGTTGCTGAGTTTGCAGTTCTAGAACTCAGGATACATTTTTCACTCTTATGACAAAGTGGCTCCACATACACAGGTGTGTTGGAATTGTGGAGCAGTCTATCAGCCTGTCAGCTGGTGTAGTCATCCCACTAATAGTCTGCCAGGCCTCCTTTGTTATCCTGGAAACCTACTTTTTTGTTTTCCTCTTTTTTTTCATCCAATTCTTTTGATTTTGAGGGATTGTGCTCCTATTGTGAACAAAACTCTTGAAATTCAAGTTTCATTATTAATTCTTCATCAAGTCTGTGTGGTCAGTCCAGTGTGCTTTAAAATAATTGTGCTTCCTCTTAAAATACCCCACAATTCCTGCCTAAACATATGTGATGCACTACACATGCTCAAAACCCCAATGCCTTCTTGCCTTGCTTCGTGAAATTAATTTTGTCATTGCAGTTTTGGTCAATAAAAGTTCTTCATTTCTCTGGAATTTTAAAGATATTATGCAGGGACAACATCCTGGTTCTCCAAAGGAAATCACAAGAACAAAAGAAAATACTAAAAGAGCAAAAAGCATATATGTTTTTGTTTTGTGCTGCTCTCTGCAGATACACTTTAGCTACAGGGATTGCATGAAGAAAATCTGCATAGGTAAGTTCAGTATATCACCTTAGCCTGGCTTATTTTGGCTTGCTGCAAATACATCAATAACTTGATAAAAATGCATATTGTATTCCAGGGCAGCCTAAAAAATTTAGGCCTGAGCTGACAATTAACAGCATAACATGAAAACAGAGATGTGCCCTCAGCCAAGTCCGTGGTCCAGAATTCCTAAAATCATTTACCGATTAAAACACTGAAAAGTGAAAGTATGATTAATCTAAAAATTACTCTAAGCACAACTTAGCTTGTTTATCTTTTGCCCCTCTGACACAGTAGGATTTAAGTTACTCTCATAAGTTTAGCTTATAAGACAAGTCCCTGACATTAGTTTGTCAATCAGGAGTTCTGTTGGAGTTAACACAGAGCTCCAATATCACTGCAAGGGAGAAAAAGCAGCAAGTGCTCAGAGCAAAGAAGCAAAGCCGATTAGCTCCATGGAGACTTGTTTCTACATCAGACTGCATGGCTTATTGCTTCTGAAAAAGACTGCAGTGTCAGGCACGCCAGGCTGGTGACACTGAAATTACACAGACACACACACAAAAATCAATTTGCGAGCAAAACCAGCTGAAGGCTGTGTGTGAAATACGCCCCAAGCATTGTGGGGGTAAGTGGAGGGGGGCATTTACATTGCTATGTACTCAACCCTGGTCTCAGGTCTTTGCAATGCTGACAGAGGTGGACACTTTTGGTATCTCTGATCACTGTATTCAAGCAGCTCCCTCTTAAGGGCCTGACTTTATAAACTTTCCCTATTCAGCAGACACTTGAGCATCTCTTTCAACCTGTTCAAGTGCCATATAAGCAGGTTCTAAAGTGCTTTGATGAATAGCATGGATCAAAGTATGTGCTTAAATGTTTTGCTAAATAATTAAAAATTGGCTTGAGAGCTGGCATAAAGGCACTCACTGAAAATTACCAAGCTTTATGAAAATTAAATGAAGCAATTAAGCTTAGCTTTCCTTCCTATACTTCCAGAAAGGCCCATTAAGTCCAGCACACAAGCTCTGATTGTTGGTAGTGTCAGGATTCTTAAGTCTAGGGTTAGTCAAAATGATGCCATTTTATAGAAAGTCCTTGATGTGGACAGGGTGCTTTGTACATCTCTTACCTCGGGGTAAACCCTGAAGGAAGGCTTTTGAGAAACAATTATTTGTAAAAGTTATTTATACCTTCATTAGGATTGCACCTTGCAATAGGTGACTGCAGCTACACAAATTATAGGCTCTTGTGGAGGCAAGGCTGACATCCCTGCTTTCATCACACCCATTCCCTTTTGCTCTACTTCTTCAAAGTCTCTGAGAATTTCACTTTGCCCAACCCTTCTTACACTTCTGTTAATCCCCAAACTGTACTCTTTCTAAACTTGAACAAAACTGCTTTATCTACATAGGACTTGTTATTCAGACAGCAAAACTAAAACCAAAATCAGATGAACAGGCAAAGTCTACAGGGACAGGAGACAAGTCTGTGCTCCATGCAAGGGCCTGCTAAGTATGACATTGCTTAAAGAGACCTGCAGAAACATTTGAATTCCAGAAAAAAGTTGCCAGCTGAACTGAGAGTTTATTTTAACTTGCAAAGAGCTGAGTTCATCTTGTGAATCTTATTTCATTGTATTTTGCTCAGTTGTCCTTTAACATCAGCACTAAGCCCCAGAAAAGTTTGTGTTTCCTTGTGTAAAATCACATCAAAATCATATAGTAAGAGAGTCCTTCATACTGAAAAAGGAAAACCATACATGAAAGACAAAAACATTAAAAAAGTCTTAAGAAATTTTTATGGTATCCCTCAAGACAAATTAAAAACACATTTGTACTCGAACATAAAAGAAAAATGTAATAAACAATGTATTGAGCAGAGTCCTACCACACTATGCAGTTCAAATGTAGAATCTGAAAAGATGTATTACAAGCAGATTCCTCCTATACTCTTGCAGCAGCACCAATCCTGAGAGCTATTGCCCTGGGCACCTCATCCCAGCTTTGGCTCTACTGCCCAAAGGTGGCCTCTGAGCACTTGCAATCCAGGGTGGCCAGAAGACAATGCTGAGGCTGTTTCTTCTCTTGCCACCGAGGGAAATTTTCCACCCTTGCCAGGAATCTGTTCTGCCTCTGGCATTCCTGCTTTCAGCCAGTTTAACTCCTTCCTGTAGCTGGGCCTTCTTGCCCTGTATGCCCAGTCATTTCTCAGTCAAGTTACCACTGCCAATTATAATCTCTCCTTCATTAGAAATCAATGCCAGCAGACAAGACTTGCCCAAAATTGTACACCCAATTAGAAGCAAGGTTAAGAGTAATACCAAGATCTCGTCACTGCTAGAATGTCATCTGCTAGACTAAGTGCTAATGACCACAGGAGAGCTCTCACTTGGAAAGTACATGCACCTTGTTAAGACAGTTATTCATTGTATTACTATTTAAAGAAGAGGGAGAAAAAGAGTACGTGAAAATATAGAGAAATGTAAGTTATGAACAGAGCAGGATAGGAAAGTAGGGAAAAAGTTTCATCATCGTATAGGATGACACACGAAAGCAGAGGTTAAAATCAAGGCTAGAACATGCTGGCCTAAGTTATCACAAAGACATTCAGAGCAAATTTAATGCTCTGAAGTCTATGGATTTTGCATGAAATGTCCTCTGCAGTTGAGGTTTAAAAAAATCACAATCTCTTTAAAGTGAGAGAGTATAGATGAGCATTCAAATAACTGTTGCTGGACTCCTGAAATTCAACTTTCAGAACCATGCAGTTTTGTAATATATGTAATTAAAATTTACCTTCTCAACCTGTCTGGAGTCAGATATCTGATTGGTTTTGTCAAGAGGGAGTCTGACCTCTTGAAGCAATGCACATTCATATCTGCCAACCCACACCCATGAGGCAATAAACTAAACCCCACAAACTTGTTTCTTTCTCTGTCTCTCTTTAACAAAATGCTCCCATGAACAATAAATATTTAATTTTCAGAATTAAAATAGGGCTTTGGGTTTAGTAGATGGCCTTAGTCTAGTTATAGTATCAGCAGTTTTTCCCCTCTAGGGAGTAATTAAGGGAAAGCTCTGACCACAATGCTAAACTGTGATGATGAGAGAATTTAAAATCATTTTCATACCACATGCTGCATTGCAGTTCATTTCCATATGCCCTGTCTTCAACGAAGGTGTCAAGCTTATCGTCTCCTGGGCAAAAGGATGGCCAAAGTCCCAATGCCTGGAAGGAAGCTCAGGGGAAAGACACACATTGTCATACTATTTGTGATAAGGCCTCCACATTATGAAGTTGGCAGGCAGGAAGTAAGAAGGCCCTGGAGATTTTGGCTATATTTGTCTCTGTCACACAGTTAGCACATGAGATTTGTGATGTTTTTGTTGGAGACTCACCTGGGCTATGAATTAGTTTTTAGTAGTGGACATTTAGAACACAGCTACTGCACTCACCCCAAAGTTGGTGAATAGTTACAGTGAAGCAAATTTTCATGGTCCACACTATGCAATACATTGTAGCTGAGACTATCCCCTCACTGCAATGCCATGTGGAGAAAAAAATACCATTATAGCCACATTACCTAAAAGGTCACTATTAACTTGGGTGCAGCATTGCCTTGACAGTTACATTGACTCTAATTACAGCTCTGCCTTTTTCAGAAGAAATGAAAAGACTTTTAGGGGAATGTCATTTGCCAGACATCCCATCTTGGGCTGGGAAACAAAACTATCCACAAGACAAATGGGGGCACCAAGATTAGCCACCGCATAATATTTATATCTGAAAATGATACAACTGTAGAAATACTCGGNGGAACCAACTACCAACCAAATTTTAAAAACAAACAAACAAACAAAACAACAACAGACAAAGAAACAAATAAACATCCAATGAAAAAAATCAACCAAGCAACCAGTTTCTCAGAGGTGGCAAACAGCTTTGTATAATTCATTGATGTTTTGTCTCTTATTTTGATCATCTTCAAGTTCACTAAAATCAGATCTAGCTGTGTAAGGTAGTAGAAGAATAAATATTTATCACACATAGAACTGGTGATGATACCTGGGAGATCTCCCTAGAAGAGGTATAAGAATAAGAGCAGGGAAGGAGGTTGACAAGAGAATTGGGGATCACAAACATGGTTAGTGTGGTAGGTGGAAGTAGCAAGGAGGGAACACATCTTACAAGAGGAAGGAGTGGAGAGAAGTGGGAGCAGGAACTTGGTGAAGGGCATGGGGTGCAACACAGGGATTGCCAGAAGTGAAATGTCCAGGCTCATAGGAGCAAGGCAAGGTTAAAAAGAAAGGTATTTAGCAGTGAAAACCACCTACTGAAAAGTTGAAAATGGGTCCCCTGTACACAGCTAGGCCACAGGGATCCTGAGGTGCACCAGAGGAAGTGTGACCAGCAGGTCAAAGGTGATTTTCGCCTTCTACTTCACTCTCGTGAGACTCCACCTGGAGTGCTACATCCAGCTCTAGGGCTCCAATGTAAGACAAACGGACTCAGTGAAGCAAGTCCAGACAAAGCCTCAAACATGATCAGAAGGATGATCTTTCACTTCTGTGAAAACAGGCTGAGAGAGCTGGGGTTGCTCAGCCTGGAGAAGAGAAGGCTTCAGGGAGCACATTCCAATACATAGCAGGGCCCTACAAGAACGATAGAGAGGCACTTTTATCAAGGGCATAACAGGGACAGAACAAGGGGGATGTCTTTAAACTGAGAGTAAGTTTAGATAAAACATTAGGAATAAATTCTTTCCTGAGAGGGTGGTGAAGCACTGGAGCAGGTTGCCTATGAGTAGTTGTGCATGTCCCATCCCTGGAAGGATTCAAGGCCAGGTTGGATGGAGTTTTGAACACCTTCCACTGTTCTGGTGAGGAAGAAGTTGTCCCTGCCCAGAACAAAGTATTGGAACTAGATAATCTTGAAGGTTCCTTCCAATGCAAATCATTCTGTGCTAAAGAATAAAAAGGACTCAGAAAACCCAGAAGCACAAAGGGTTGTGGAGGTATTATCCAGAGAAAATGAGCAAAAGGGCAGTGTCGTGGGATGATCTTGTATTCCCCATCGCCTGCTGGAAGGTTTTTTTTTGTGCCTTCGGACTGCAGCCGGGAGGACTCTTCACGGCGGTTCGCCTGACCTTNGTGACACATTCCACCTCAACCTGGATCAGAGAAAAAGCGTCCTGAAGCTCACCCACCTTAAGTCACTCACAGATCATCACAACACAGAAACTGTTTCATACATCTTTTGAGTGCTCATTCACACAGAATGTGAAGAACAAAGATCTGACACTGCACCACCTTTGTTCTGGCTTTGGAGCCATGAGCCTGAAGAGTCTGTTTCTCTTGATGGTTTTATAGCTGCCTGTATGATGGTATAGTACAAAACCAAAATGAGGGAAGAAAATGGGTGGCTGTTCTAAGCAGCTTAAAAACACATCTCAAATAACAAGACTCTATAAAATAGCATTATTGAGGTTAAAAAAGTCAGTCCTCATAACTTAGAAAATCCTTAATTTTGGTAATTTCCAATTCTGAAATGTTCCAATTCCGAATTCTTGTTTTGACGTATCATTATGGTAGCATTATCCTTGTATGGTAACTGTGCATGTTGCTCCTGTGAAATCATATTTCCTACTGCTTTCTACCTCCTAGGGTAGGAAGAAATGTGTGGGGGAAAAGAAAACAAAACAGCAAAATTTTGAAGAATAATGCTGACATATGTGTATCCAAAAAGTAGAAAGTTTTGAATATAGCAATTTTAAATTGGAAAATTAATCATTCAATTGTACAGGCTCAGAATGTTTACTTCCAGGACAAACCTAGAAAGATACGGGAACTTTTTCACCTTGGAGAAAACTTTAATCTCACTAATTCTTTGAGGTTCCTCCATTTCATCTGAAATCATTCATCTCTAAACACAGCAAACACAGCAAAACCTGTCACAAAGGCTTGAAAACTTATTTCCTTTGGGTTTTTGTTTGCTTAACATGGACTGTCAAGGAATCAATACCTATTCTCATATGCACACAAAGACAAGTAATCTTAAGCATGCATATGAATAAAAGACAAGCAATAGATTTTATGCAATTGGGACACTGCATAATCTACATTTGTAAATCCCTTTAAAGACCTTTATAGAACTAATTAAAAAGGTAGAAAAATATCTATCTCAATTAGGATCATACTTGCTTATGTAATGTTTTTGTGCAAATATGATGACAAGGTAAATTTTCAACGCTGTGTGAAACCAATATATCGGAAAGGAAATAAAATATTCTATGTACAATGCTTCAGGAAAGGCTTGGCCACTCAGGACTGACAAAGTGGTTGACAATTTTTTCAAATCCTCTATTTTCTTCTGTTATCGAGAAGGATAGATTAAAATTCCCAGTAGCATTCTTAAGACATCTCACTGATTACAAGAATTCCAATAATATAGTCAGGAAGTGGAAACAACAGTATGTGATTTGTCACTACCCCTAAATGAGAGATGCAATTTCAATAACTGCATTTCAAATACTTACAATCAGCATTACAGCAAGACTTCAAACATTCCCCTTCAAAAAGAAAAAAGATTACTTCTATGAGTGTAAAGGTTACATTTATTGAGCATATTTTTGCATGCTATTATTCCCAAGACCTACCTTATTTAGTAGAAATGATCCATTTGTGTCTTCTTCATAAATTTTGCATTGAAGTCCAAGTTCATGCACATTATGATAACTAATATCTTCCTTCTACTCCTGGAAGAAAGACCCCATAATTAGCACAGCGAGCATAGTTCCATTTTTCTCCAAGAGCAATACTGCATACATAAGAGCAAAGTCTGGCTTTACTTCCAGAATCTCAAGAGTGTCTCTGGACAAGAACAACTTCCCAAAGCACAAATGCAAGAGAGGTAAAGATTATAGAGAGGTGCCATGAGCTACACTAAGGTTAGGCTAAATAACTTCCTGCCAACAGGGGAGACAAAAAAATGGGAACAAAGGGTGAGAATTTTCAGCAATAGACTTAGTTATTGGATTAACAGGATTTAGATGTTCTATACATATAAATTATACCCACTTGTTCATGGCATGTTACCGGTCAGCAATTGCATGAATCTTCTCAGCAGAGCTGGGCCCTTCTGAATGTCTTGCTACAGTAAATGTGAAGTTTATGAAATGGTTGGATAAGAAATTAAACAAATAATTAATCATTTATCTCTTGGGAACCAAGAAAAAATCTTGTTTCATTTTGATCTTAACACCCAGGGATGATCCATGTACCAAAACAAGAGGAAGAGTTTATATGAACTGGAGAAGCAAGTGCTGATGTTTTGCATAAGTTTTATAAATTAGTCTCCTTTTTGTGCTGTGCTCCTTGATAACAAATTGTGATCTGGGGACAGCTTCTGCAATGGACCAGTGGTTTTGACTATGAATTACCCTGGTGACCCACAGGTCAGCAAAAAGTCTTTGTTCTCTATTAGGAATGTTTTACTGAGACATTCAGCACATTTCCAGCAATAAGTAAAAAAAACTATATTCAACTCCCTTCACCTTATACCATGAAGAGCCACTGGCCAGGATAAAAGACATCAGGTTGGCATTTTATGTCATACCCAGATGCAACCAGCCCCTGAAGCAACAGACTCCTGAAGCAGATGCCACATAGGCAGCACATAGTGGTATACCACAATTTTTAATCAAGGAGGAGACAGAGAGCTAGAGACAGGAATGAAAACATCTGACTGCACTTTTACATCACCAGCAGAACGAAAGGGGAGTGCAGCAGCCAGGTATCCTGAATTACCAGTAGTTTCATCATTTTACTTGGAATCAGTGGATTCTGCTGCCAGAGTTTTGATCCAACCCGTTTTCTTGTTTAAAAGAGTGGGAAAGTTATACTGAATTTATTGTAGTATAGCACAGAAAGTTAATTTATGGCAAATGGCTTCAGCAAATGACTGCAATCAATGGCTTGAGTATGGTTCAATGTATTTTCCCTCATCAAGGGTGAGTCCCAGAGCTTGGGTGAATATTTATGTTTGGCAAATACTTCATTTAGCAATGACAACATTAAAGCATGTCCTTTTTATTATTTCCTTGCCTCTACGGTCTCTCCTTTCCTGTAACTCATTAAAAAAAGCCCAATCATAGCCACCAACACAGTTCCACACAAAATTTTCCAAGAGTCCAGACTCGGAATGAAGGTCATCTTTCACATTTGCAAGGTTTCAAATCAAATGTGCAATCTATACAGTTCTTTTATACCAGAAAAACTTAGGCTCACTGAAGTGTAAGTCACATAGTGTCCTTCTGTCAATATTGCATGAGCCTTTTGGGTACAAACACAGCTGTCAAACTAGAAATGTATGGCTTGAACCTTGCTGCCCTTTGGGCCAGAGGAAGGTTTTTAGCCTATGTCCTGCTGAAACTCAGTCTTCCAGTCCCTAAAATCCTCAAAACTATCATCAATAACTTGAAATTTAGATTGAAAGGCCTATTTTAATTGAACTCCTCATAAGAAACCAAAGCTTTTAATTAAGAAAAAGACAAACAGCTTTTAAGAGTCTATAAGATGGCACGTGTGTAAGAACCATTTCCACAGACTTCATAATCTAATGTTAATTTAGAGAAACTGCTTTGAAATCGTACTTTAAAACTGCTGCTTGAAAGCCATGGTCATTCCTTCTAATTTTTAATATTTAGGAAATATAAGCAAAAACCAGTGCAAGCCAATGCAAGTGATGAGCCTATCAAATTTTTTAAGCATTATGCATAGCTTTATACGATAAGGCCACCCACTCACCAGCTGCAGCTGAACAAGCCATGTGCTAGCAGAGACAAGCAGATATACAATAAGATACAAACATGTAATCCAACAATAAATAACTACACCAAAATCCTGAACCAAAAAGTTTCACAAGTTTTAAAACAAAGTTAGGGTGGGGAATTATTTTACCCATCCTCTTCTTGGGATGTAGAGTCACATTGAGGCTTACTCTTGCAGAGAGATTGCCCTTTGAATAGAAAGCCATTTGTCAGCAGCTGAAGCTTCACAGCATTACTATCTAGGGTTTGGCACATCAGTAGGCTACTGACAACTGAGGCATCAGAGGCACTGGAAAGCAGCAGGAATACTGATTATGGCACAACTGCATGTGAGAAAAGGGGAAAAAATCCAGCCCACAGAGAATTTTTATGGAAGCTGTATTCTGCTGGACCAACCTTTTATTAGTGATGTAGCCACAGGGGCTCATTCGGCATCTGCGAACTACAAGGATTTTATATATAGCCCAAACAACAGGTAACTGTAAATTGTAGCATTTAGCTTTGTATTGGGAAACTGGAATCAATTCCACCTGAAATCAATTCGCTGAAAACTCAGGCTGCCATCCTCTTCTTTGACCTCTGTTCCTTTGACCACAGCCATGAATAGGCCTTGCCTCTTTCTCTGGCAACTTTCCATTCAGCCTGAGTGCCATTCATTACATAAACTTAAAGTTCAGTATCTCAACCAAGAAGTGAGGCTTTTAGATTTTAACCACAGTTTGCAATATTTAACAGAACCTACCTATTTTCTGGCAGTAACTGAGCTTAATAGAGGAATGATTAACAAAACAGTAATGAAAATATGATGGCATGTTACTGGCAAAGGAACATGGATAATTTCATAGCAGGTCATAATGGAAACATTATTCAGTATGGGAATTCTTCTCAGTTTAAGAGGCATGTCCCATTAAGAGATCCATGATTTATTTCAGATTTTGATGGTCATCTAACCTATGACTTTTGTCTTGTCATATCAAGCATATGTCTGATTAGAGAGAGGAACCAGAAGAGTTAATTGAACAGCCAGGTGAAAAAGACTAATAAATCCCTGGTTTTCTACCTGGTGAGTACTTTTTAATAGGTATGGGGAAGTAAGCAAAAGCCAGGCAGGGTGACTCATCAGTTCTAGCAATGTAAGAAAATTAGATTTTAAGTGGAAAAAGATGTTTCCTAGGAAACTGCATGATCTGCTTGTGGAACATCAAACAAGAGCAATTTCCTAACAACAGCCATGGCTAAATTGATCTACTGCACCTCAAACAGCTTTATCAGTGAGAGGGAGATTGAGTCTCTTTTATATTTTCTTAGTTACCATCATCAATTTGTCTATTATTTGACTCCTTCAGCTGTTACCTTTCTGACCCTCCACAAGTACAAGTATGATATTTGCCATTATCTAATTGGAAAGCACATTTTGCTTTCCCTCATCTTTTCTGTCTCTCTTTTCTGCAGTAAGCTCTAGATTCCACTGTTGCTGCTGCCACTGAGCCAGAAATGTGTGAGCATGTATCATGGTATGCAGCAGGCATAAGCTCAAGAAAATGTTCTCTTTAAAACCCTCCACTTTGCAGCAATCAAAAGTGAGCTGCAACAGAAGCAACCTCCTGTGCTCTCTGCACTAAGATGTCCAACATACAGTGCATTCAACCCACCTATACAATTTACACTGGATCAAAATCAATGTCTTTCCCTTTACACTGTCTACATTTTCATTCCAATAATGAAAACCCTTACATTTCTGTGAAAGCATATGACACTTTGCATTATGCACAAAAGATATCAAGTATTTTAGATGCTAGGGAGGAGAACATTTGTTCTCCTTCATCATTTCCAATGCAGATTGTTCAATATGCATAAGTTATAGCTGATGCAACACAAAGACTGTCTTCAGAGCATGACCATGGATTTCTGAGCATAAATCAGTGTATGTGCTGTGTGCAGTCAGACAGGGAATTCTAGTACTAGGCAGCTCCTCAGTGCTCGTGCTACACACACAGCTCATGTGTGTCCTGTGACACTGAGCAGCAAAGGCACATCTGTTTCAGCAAAGATGCTCTCAGAGCATTTGGTTTTTTGGACATGCCTCTGCATTTGATACATATGTGCACACTGAATCCCAGGTACCACAAAGCAAGCAAATTAACTCTAGGTGCACACATAGAGATGCATCCTATCCTAATGCCAAGGCATTCAAATTCCTCCTGGACAGAATTTCCTGGCAGAAAAGATATGTCTGAGGAAACCCAAATGCCTGGTACCTCTAATCCTGGCCACTCTTGAGCTATCACAATGGATGAAGACAACTGCCAAAATTAAGAGCCAAAATTTAAGTAGGCTGCCAAATTCAGCATTACTGAAACACTTTCAAGCATACTGATTGCACAGAGTTGCAAATAGAGAAAAATACATAAGACCAAATCCACTCACAAAATTGTCTACTGTGCAACTTGTGAGGAAATAGGAAACAGAGACATTTTAGCTCTCTTCCACATCAGTATTGCTCTCAAAATGAACTAACAAAGTATTCCACCTAATATAAGCCCATGTAACCAAGGTTTTATTATTACTACTGCTACTAATTGGAGATTACGATGCACGCAGAAATTATGAAATACCAAATGCAGAAAGTCTGTTCAAGCACTTGTACTGCCTGAAATAAAGCAACATGTTCTAGAAAACTTGAGCTCTACTGCGTCTGAATTCCACAGCCAACGGAAGCTGTCCATTGTGAATTTCTCCACTACCAGCTATGCATCAACAAGTCACACATGGAACAGAAAACCATGTAAAAGCCAGAAAAAGTGAGAAGAGACTTTGTGTTATGGATTTGTGGCTCCAGAGTATTGTAAAGAGATGGCATGGGGAGAGTTATCCCACTGTAACTGATTCTTTGGATTTGCAACACTGATTTTATTGTCACCAAAACAAAGCTGGAAAGTCTATCTCTTTTTCAGCCTACTAAAAAGAACAAATTCACCAGATCTTGGCGAAGCCAATGGCAAACGGTTAAATATCAAGAATTACACATCCTCCACCATCATCACCACTCCCAGAAAGCTCACACCAAATCTTCTCAACAAAATTTTTATTTCTGCAGTGTTTTCCCTAACCCTTGCCTTTGCAATGATAAAAAAATACAAAAACACCTTATTCTCCTTCCTCTCACAGTTTACAGCTTCATTCCTAGCTTAAGACATATTTAGGATTAATGCTTTTATTTTAAATGAGTAAGATTAAGTATTTTTAGTCCCTGTGAAACAAGATGATGTATGCTGCAATTGTCAAGTCCCTGTTAAATTGCATGTAGCACATTCTGTAGCTCATAAATATTTAAGATGACTAAATAATTATCCTAGACTCCTCAACTTGCCTTTCTTTATTAGTTCCATAGGGAACAAGGAAAGCATTTGTTCTTCTTCAGCCATACTGACAATTATTATATTGCAAAATATCCTCTTTCTGTCTTTGGTGATGCTGCTACATCACTGCTGCTACATTCTCTCCTATTGTGGTGTGAGAGAATTAGCCTCTTTCAGAGGACAGAAGAGCCCTCACTTCCTCACCAGATCAATCCAGCAAGCCTGGCAACTTTTTCAAAGCATCTCCATCAAAGCAAACCCCATCTCCCTTAATTCCTCCTTTAGCCTCCTGTTTCCAGCAGCAGAGGGTGAGAGCACCCTGAATTATACAGGATTCAGAGTGTCAAGCAGGGAAGCACATCTTTGCTTGGAGCAGTTCAGTGGGGAAGTGACAGGGGCTGAATGGCTGCAGGTGTACCTATTTAAACCAGTATCTGTAAGGACTTGGGGGAAGAGGAGGGTGAGCCAGCAGCCCTCTCACCATGGATGAGCACTGAACCGAGTTTTTACTGTTGCTTTACAGCTTATTCTCCTCTCTGCCTGTTTTCAATGCAGCCATATGGTAGCAAGCAGATACTCACAACCTAATAGCAGATGAAGAGCCTGCACACTCTCACAGGCAGCAGACCATGCCCCAGCAGTCGGAGTGGCAACACCCACCAGCAAAGCCAGGGAAAAAAGGCTGCCTCCCAGATGGCTGGGATGCAGAGCTTTGTCTCAAAGCCTAAGCTTCTTGCTTCTGCAGCTGTCAGATCTGTCACCATGGTTCACTACCCATTGCCACCGCCCCCACCCCCTTCCACTCGGGTGCAGTGCAGGAGAAGCAGAGCAGGAGCGCGACACCGACCTCCGGTGAGTGCCCCGCCTTTGGAGTGCTCTTGTCATGTTGTGCTGGGATTAACTTGCCTTGGAATGCTACTGTAAAAGAGGGTTCATGGCATCAAGTCAAAATAGCCTGAGCAGTTGCTGTAATGTGCATCTGTGCTGAACAAAAATCTACAATTGTCTAGAAAAAGTATAATGACAGAGATCTGCCACTGCTCTGTGGAGAATTCGGCTTAGACACAGTGCCTGGACATTGAGGAAGATGAGATGTGTAAAAGCTGCAAATTTTGGAAGCACTTTTTCTAGCCTTATTTGTGTTTTTCCAGATCTCCTTTCATTTTTAAATTCAAAATGATGAGAAGAATAATGTAGTTGGGACAGATCTATGTGGGGGACCACTGAGAAGTTAAGGAGGCTAAAGGCGTGAAATTAGCATGCAGAAACCAAAGCATGTTACATACCTATGGGAATGTTCTCATTCAGAAATAAATTGGCTTAAAGTTCACTGTGGCTTAATACTCCCTGAAAGATCATTATTTCCAGCAACTGGGAAAACCAACATGTAAATCAGCATATTTTAGGGTGCAGTTTGACAAGACAGTGAAGCCTGTGTAGTTTTACTACCAAGATAGGTACAGGAGCAAGCAGCTCCCTCCATTTCTCCCCTGTCACACTTTGCTTCTCTTCCTTTTGTTCTGGCTCTACACTTCTTTGACCCCTCAGTGGACCTGTTCAATTAGCTAATCCAGCAGAAAACTAATAAGCAAAAAAAAAAAAAAAAAAAAAAAGCAGTAAGATGCAAAAACATGAAACTAATTTTG
>VZRX01020072.1:425354-492564 GCA_013398075.1 Notiomystis cincta
AAATGTATTAAAAAAAAAAAAAAAAAAAAAAAAAAAGAAAAGCAGTAAGATGCAATAACATGAAACTAATTTTGTAGTTTTATTATAAACTTTTGCGAGGATAGGTTTATGAGCTACAAGCATGCAGGGAAAAAAAAAAACAAGGGAGGAAACAAAAAACCAAACCCAACCCCTACATGCTCACCAATAAAAGAATACATGCAAAATGTTAGGATTTAGTTAAACTACATCAGTCAGAAATGCAGTTGTGCTAGAACAGTCTGCTTCCCTTTGTCTGGGTGGTAGCACTGCAAGGAGGATTCTGCCAATGTGGTTGTAACAGGGGGAGCAGCTAGAGACAAGCCTTTGTCATCCTGTCTCACTGTTAATTCCCCAGGGAATAAATAAACCTAAAAAAACCAACCAACCCCAAAATCCACAAAGACAAAACAACAAAAAAAGGGGGGAAAGTGCCTCACATTTAATTCAAGCTTGCGTGCTAAATTCAGTATAAAATACATGACACATACTATTCAAAAAGTTCTAGAACTAAGAAAAAACAAGTTCAAAGTAATGCCTAAAATTAATGTGATAAAAAACACTCCCTTTACAGCTGTTGCTAAAAAATGAGAGGAAAGTAGCAACAGTAACAAGGAAATAATTTGACAATGAATGAGGATTTACAGTGACACTATTCAGATATATTTTGATGAAAGGGAGTATAATTACTGGTACAGCTGCCATATAGAGGGCAAATATTTCACATTCTCCTCATCAATATTTCTATCCTTGTGCTCAGATTAAACAAGCCAGGCCAGATCAATGGGAAAAGTTTGAGACTGCAGTATGTAGTGCATAGAGCAAAGAATTGCAGGGGGGAAAGATTTTTGACAGTGCCAACTTTGAAAATGTCAAACTTCTACATCCTACCTTTTGTTCTGAATCTAGCATAGATTGAAGAAAATGAGCAAAGCTTAATCCAGATAAATGTGAGATTGTGGATTTGAATCAATATAATCATCTGTATAAAAGCAGGAATAATTTTCTATACAACAGTATTACCTCTGCTCAGGAAAGCTCTTGAAACCATAGGTCATTGGAAGCTGAGAAATTACCTGGGGAAAAGAGGTGAGGAGGAACAACCATTAGTGTATGCTTGCTTTTGTAAGTGTGGTTTTACTGAGGCACTGCTACTGAGCACTACTGGAGACAGGACCACGGGCTAGAGGGACACATTGCCTGACCTTGGCACAGCTATTCCTAATTTCTCTATGTTGTAGCTGCCTCCATCACTGTGCTAGGGAAAGAGAAGGGGTGGAAGTCTCTTTAGAACACGGGATAGAAGCAGCATTTCAATAAGGCAAGCCTTCCTTTTACACAGATGTGTCAATCACGTAATCCCTTGAGGAACATCGAGGCTGACTTAGTGTCTTTGGATTGCCAGCGACGCCTTTTCAAAGCAAACAACCCATTGATGATGCAGATTTTGATCAAGTTGTTCTGTTTGACTATAAAATGTACTTTCACACAGAACACTGTCTTGAAAAATTGCACCAGGTGTCACAAATGACATAAACTGAAGATCTGTTGTTGCCAGCTTGGAATTGTTTATGCTGTAGAGCTCTTACGGTTGATAATAAAGGGCCAAAATTAAAACAGATTTTTGTCATCAGTTCTGTGTCAAGGCAGACTGTTTCAGCTCAGACCCTGCAGAAGTCCAGGTCTGTTAATCATTTTCATCACGAAGTTAGGTCAGCACACATACACAGAAAACATACAGATGACATCAAGCTGGAATGGTTTGCTGTTACGGTAAAAGAAAGAAAAAATAAACCAATGTCACCAAAGAGAAAAATGTGTAAATACAAATGCAAAGTACTGCATTTATTAAGGCTAAATCAAGTGCAAAACGGAGAAATGAATGTAGGCAACTCCTTTGAAGAAAAGGATTTGGAGCATTAGAGGAACACAGACCACTGACTCATTTCTAGGATGATACATAAAGGCAGATATCTCTTTGAGATGCATTAACAGAAATACCCTATTCAAGAAAAGGATGACAATTATTTATTCTGTTCAATACTGCTGAGATTTCAGTTGCAATGCTGCATTCATATTTGAGAAGGATGAAGCCAAATGAGAGAGCAGAGGGGAGCTACAGGAAATAAAAGATCTGTGAGGGGAAAAAAAAGGAAAAAAAGAGGATGACTGGAGAAGAGATATGATGACAGAATGTAAAGGGTTTCTTTGAAAAGAAAGGTAACCAGTCATTCCCATGTCTAGTGGGGAGACAGGACAACAAAAGATTAGCTAAATTTCAAGCAGATAAGGTTTAGGTTAGCTACTGGAAAAAGCTTTTTAACTGCAAGGATTACAAAGGATTAAAAAAGATACTCAGGGCTCGACAAATTTTTACCTACAGGGACTTTGGGAATGGATTTAACAAACCTTTGCCAAGGTTTGGTGTCAATTCCAAACACAACTGGTAGTTCCAGAACTTATAGAAGATTCCAGAAATCTCACAGGGCTAGAAATCTTTAAATACCAGGTTTTCCCTGCTGGGTTGATGAAAAAAATCTGTATTTAGACATTTGGGATTTTTAAGTAGAAAATGAACTAATAAAGCAAGCTTCAAATGTACACAGGAAAACTGTCACTCATTCACAAGAACAATTTCAAAAAAGATGCTGAGAAATAAACATAAATGTGAAGCACATTATTTATGACAATCTAATTTGGTCTCCTGTGGATGATATGAGTCATCTGAGTGGGCTTGGGGAGTAATTTTAGGTAAACTCACAGCAATTTATTCTGCAAAATAATGTTCATCCATATAATATTTACAGCTAGGTGAAAAGAGAGATGATATCTTGCTCTTTCATTTCTGATACTGGATAGCTATATAAGCAGAACTACGTTTTAAATACCAAGCATAAAAAGACACGTGGTATTAACACCTTATAGGAAAAGTCAAGGCTTGCTAGTGAATGAAAAAGGCTACAGGGACAGTTTCCTTTCTTTAGTCAGTAGTCAGGGCAGCTCTGCTCAACCAAGTACCGAATTCCCTTTCCAAAATTCAAACTTAGCCCGACAATGCAAAGTGAGTGCTTCCACTCAAAATTGGTTATAAAACGAGATGTAATTCTTAGATTGCCTACTTTCCCTTTCAAGAGGGTCTGCTTGCATTTTTTAATACCAGAAGGTTAGAAAGAATCTCAGATCCCACAGCCAACTCGACCTCAATCATACTTCTCGTTTTTCAAGGAGCCCTAGAACACAGTTGTAATACAAACTGAAAACTCTGTTTCTGGAGTTCAGAAGTCAAGCCAAGCTGTTATATAAGCCCACGTATTGCTGTCCTCTAATTCAAATCTTTGTTTCACACAGAACTAATTATTAGGAAAGAAGATAGACATAGGGAGGGGGAAATGCTCATTACCACATCCTCTAGATTAATTACCAGACAGCTCCAGCTATGTCTGAAGCAAGTGGAGAAATGTCAATCCGTTCTCAAGAAGACCAAAGTAATGTTCTTTGGAAAACATAATGAACAAAACATATGAACAAAACATAATGATATCTTTGGCACGTGCATATACATGAGTAATCAGAAGTCACTTATGACACTCAGGTGAACAAATTCATCTCCATCAGTAAGCAAAAAAGAAGGCTCTCCAAATAAAAATAATCATAATAAAAAAGGCATTTTTCTGTATTCCTGTCAAAGAGTTTCCTTAGTGACTGCATGCACAATTTTGAGATTGTCCCAAGGCATTCCAAGTGAATCATTTATAATAAGAAGGGTTAGAAATGTGCATATTCAAAAATAACCACAAGCTGTGTATTTGTTTAGAACTATGTCCCCCTTGTGGATGAGTCAGGGGAATACAGACGTGGATCAAAGGCAAAAAAGGGGTTTTTTAAACATCATGTAAAGGATGGTTCCTGCCATATAGAAGTCCCTCTGCAAATTCATAGCAACTTGTGCAGTGGGAAATTCAAGCTCAATTCTACTTTGAAAGAAGTATTCAGTTCTCAAAATTGTGTTTTGCTCTGGTGTGGAAAGAAATTTTTCTTCTTAAAATAAAAAAAAAGAATATATGATCAATAATAATAATAATAAAGACTAGGTACACTCACACCAGGGATTCTGCCAGTCAGATATAATATAATTTGAGATGGAGTCCCCAAGAGCCACAGGAGAACAGAATCACTTCCTTTTCCCAATATTAGGGTTTAATCACAAGTTTTAACCCCATGCTAACCTCTTTGGTTTTATTACTAGCTTCAGAGTTATCATCCCATTCAACAGCTTCTGTTCCTCCTGAGTGACATCAGAGAGATCAAAGTGTCATGCTGAATTTCCCTGCAGTTTGTTACATATCAAATCTAAAACAGGTAAAGCCCACATGACATAGATAAGACATACTCATGTTACAAGGAAAAGGAAAAAAGCAAACTTATCCTTTAAACTTCCAAGCCCTCTGCCCATAAACAATCCCCTCTGCAGAAAGAGAATTTTAATGGAGAGAAACATCAACAGATTTGTCTGATGCCATCTCAATGCACCCTCAGGAAAATCCTCCCCCCACACTACTACCCCACACTAAGTACAGACATGTTACTTGGACAATATTATGTTCCTGTCCACAGCAGAAAGAGAAATTTACCTCTTTGAAAAAACTACCTTGTAAACAACCAGATTTACGCAGTTGCATGTTACATGAAGCAAGATAATAACTCAGTGTTTACATGTTACTGCCCTTGCTACAGCACTTTTGAACAGTACAAAACAATATTGTGCATCTAGAAATGCCTGGGTTTCATAATTCTTGTATTTAATTTTTACAATTAAATAGCACCATATAAGCAAGAGCACTCTTTTCTTGATCAGAGTTGTTATAAAAGTAGTTTTTCACTTTTCAAACAACTTCTCCCTAATAAATATTGATCATTGGACCAGTTTCATGCTCCAACATTCAATTTGAAAGAGTATGGTAGTATTTGTGCCTCCAAAAGCAATAGATTAGAAAAAACTCCTAAATATTTGGTGCCTGGTTAAGTACTTCTTGAATGAAAATGTATAATAATAATAATGGATTTTATAACTACATTTATCAATTGCCAATAACATCACTGTATATTTCCCAAAAATATGAGAGATTTTTATGGGAATTTTCCTCTGTTTTTTCTTTTTTATGCATTCTACTTTACACTATATTTTGATTTAACAGAAATATGTACAAACTATGGCACATCTAGAACAGAAATTCAAGAGAGAGACACATTGCTGTGAAGACACTACCTGCATTTAGGTCCCTCTGAAAGGCTTGGAGAACACATGCTTATATAGTCACAGTTCAACCTTTCCAACATTTATGAAGACTCTATGTGGAGCAAGAACTTATAAGCAGCATTTTACCTTGCAAAAGAAACCAGGAAACCTCCCCTGCTCAGCTATACTGATGTATCACACAAACTCACAGGTAGAGGCTCCAAGACCAAGATCAGACTTTAGGATGCAGGGAAATAGAAAATATATGCATTTGTAGAGAGTTAGCAACCCCTGAGTGGGCCAGCAGCCACGAGCAGACAGCAAACATAGCCAAATGTCCCTGTCCTGGGGCCACTTCAGAGCAGCTGAAGGTTCAGAGCAGCAGGAGGTTGTAGCAGGTGGGGATCGGTCTCTTCCCCCAAGGAACAAGCAATAGGACAAGAGGAAATGACATCAAGTTGCACCAGAGGATGTTTAGATTGAATATTACAAAATTTTCTTTGTGGAAAGGGCTGCCAAGCATTGAAACAGGCTGCCCAGAGAAAAGATTAAGTTGCCATCCCTATATTTGAGAGTCACATAGATGTAATGGTTTAGTGGACAGTGCTGGGTTAACTGTTAGTCTTGATCTAAGAGATCTTTTCCAACCTAAAGGGTTCTATGATTTTATGTCTGTCCTGCATTGCTTGAAACCAGTGACACCCCACAGTCATTATGTGCAAGGTGTACTATTTTTAGAAAGGTCCAAAGGTGAAAAGTCTTTAACCCACCATACAGCATCTCACAGATTCTTTCTGCACAACTTCTTATTTCCTAAAATTGTTCCAAACTCAAGGAAAAAGGAGGGGGGTTAAAATTTTTTTTATTTTATGTGTCTTTGGAAAGGTTATTGTTTCTAGATCTAATCTATAACTTCTCACTCTTTGGTTCAATCAAATTCCAAATACGCATAGAAAAGCAGAGAGAAAGAGATCTCTCACGAAAATGACACTGCTGTTATTTACTTGATTGCTGTTCCCTTTCAGGCAGCATGTGATGCAAACTTCAACTACCTTACCTAACTTCTTGGAAAAAGAAAATAGCATTTCTAGCAGTTTCTATCAAAACTCCTTTCTCCACCAACAAAACAGTTCCAGAATTCCCCCATGAGCAGAATGTTCTGCTTGGAATACCACCTTCCTTATTTTATGCTTTTGCTATTAAAATACAAAATGCCATCTTATTGTAGATAGGAATATCTGAATACAAGGGAAGATGGCTATAATTTGTTTTATTAGTAGTATTTTTGACACTTTCTCATATAATATTTTTATACTATGTGATTAAAACAAAAGCAAGTTAAATGAAATTGTTGTAACTACATGTAACATATATGGCTATATGACAGAAAACTGCTCTAAATAATTATCCATAGCAAAGTACAGCAAGATGAAACTCCACAATAGTCTTCTTCCCATGCCACTGAAAATCACAACTAATCAAATTTGTGTGATGCAATAAGAAATATGCTCATTAAACATGCATGTGACATCAGTGTAGAAGTGATTTAAGCATTGTTACAGTTCAAAAATATTGGAAAGCTGGAATTTAAAAACAAAAGATACTAATCAATAAAGACAACTTCCTACAAAAATGAGCAAACTCTGCAAATATAAGAAAAGTCATTTATTAACTGTTTTGCAGAAGGGATGGAGAGGATGTCAGTGATTATGAATTACAAGTTAGGGTAAGGCAAGAATGTTGTAATTTTAAGAAAAAGACAAATACTATCTTGACACACTTAAATAAAACTTTTGTTGGCAAGTCATACTCAGTAATCATCTTGCTTATTCTACAGCTAGCAAGATCTCTATTACATGTTCCAGTTGGGCAAAGTCCAGAATAGATCAATGAGAAAGTGAGAGGTCTGCAAAATATGATCTATATGGAAAAAGGGAAGGAATAGTAGTTATCTAATCTAGACAAGAGAAGGCTAAAAAGCAGGATAATATAATAAGCATATCAGAAAGGAAAGAAAAATTGGGTTTTTGTCCTAATTGCAGATGGGAAAAGTGAAGAATTTAAATTACAGTAAAAGAAGGGGGAAGGAAAAAAAAAAAAAAACAACAAACCTGTAGTAGTAAGGGTGGTTACAGATTTTACAGATTGTTTAAGATTTTGTGGAATTTCTAGTTGGAAAGTTTTAGTCTGAAAAATAATCAGATAAAATTCATTCAGGAGAGATTTTAAATTGCCTTGGTGGATTTGGGGGACAACAGGATGAATTAGATGACCTTTTTAAGGTTCTTTCAGTCCTTTGATTCTCCTTACATTGTTGTTGTGCTGCCTTTTGAAATTTAAGGTGAGTCAGAACTGGCAATTTCATGCACTACAGTTGGTACTGCAGCTAAAAATTCTAGCAGATAAGCAGTTGATTTTCAGTACTTGTTACACGGGCACATAGGAAAATGGTGCCTGTTGAACTCTTGGCTGCCTTCAAGGCCATCCCTTTACCATCCACATTCCCTCCTCATATCTCCCCAGAAAGAATCATGCTGGGTTAGGGTGCTGTGTACCACCATGATCTGTTTACTCTTTATAATTTCCAGTTAATTTCATCAGCTGCACATCACTTGAAGTAGTACTTCAGTTTGCCCTTGAAATGTTCTCTTCTCCTCAAACTCATGCTTTGTTCTTCAGTTTATCATACCACAGCTTCCTTAACACTCAGGTATTTTCCATTCAGCATGCATAACTGGCCCAAACAAATGAGTAACTACAAAGTTTTGCATCCTAGCAGAATAGAAAGGCATCACCTTCCTGTCAATCTTGACTAAATGTCGGAACAGCACTAGTAAGTTTTCTGCCCCGAGGAAATTCTCAACTTAAAAAGTTTAAATACCAACTTATTCACAGAAATTAAAATTCTTTTTCTTCAAATTATGTGTGAATGTTCTGCATATTTAATAATGAAGTCAGTCCAGAAAAGCATAAGGTTTTCTTCCTGCACAACAGAGAAGTAAAAACGTAGTATGTCACAGTATGAATAGAGTCATAAAGACATTTTCTCAGGCAAGTTTCCCATTCAAATAATTGACATCAGATCTTTTTGATGTGACATAATATGATTTATGACATTGGATTCATATTGGTACATAAACATCTAGATCACCAGATATATTTATTAAGTTTGGGACTCATAGGGAAATACTGAAAGGAGGACAATGTAGTTTTCTCATTAACTCATTCCAACAAAGAGAGGGAAGTTCTCAGGTCTGTAAAGTTAACTCTCTGTCCTGGCTGTTACCTACAGCACAATAAATGCCTAAATTACTGGCAGCTGAAACAATTTATAGAAAATGTGTTACTAGCAGCACATACTTAAAAAGGAATTTTAATTTTGAGAAGCAAAAGTTGCATATCCATATTTTCTTCTCAATAGGAGAGTGACAGCTCGTGATATATTTACAACTATTTCCAGTTCATCAGGTTTATCTGCAGATTCCAATTCTCCTCTAGCAATTTGCACACTGATGGAGTTAAAAACTGGAGTACTTGTGAGGCACGGATGACAATGGGACATTGATATTGAAGAATGGATGATTCCAATAGCAGATATTTAAGACATTAAGGAGGGGCTTGGACAAACACAGCATAGATTTGCCTGCAAGAGTGTGTGAAATAAACTTTTCACGTTCATTCTCATACCCAGTCACTTAGCAAGGGTGCAAAATCTGGTGTAACTGCATTTTTTAGAATGACAGTAGGAGGTCTACGGTATGTCATGACTAATTCTGACAATCACAGCCTACCTGCAGTTGTCATAGAAGTTAATGATGGATTGTTAGAAACCATTTCAGCCTCAGGCAAAGCCCTGGGAAGGTAACTACTAGGACAATCTCTAATAAGCTGCAAAAACCAGTTTATGGGCTATTTTCAGGATTAAATTACTTTTTCTAATAAAGACAAACTTTACTAAGACATCACCCAGTTTTAAAACCAGGCTCAAGTAGTAGTCAGAGAAGAGTGCATTTCCATCCATCATATAATTATGACAGATAGCTAGAATACATAGGAAACATCTTACAATTCATATTTATAGTTATTTTGAATTTATTTAAATTGATAGATATAGATATAGCAGGTAACTTTGTCAGAAGATCTTAGTGAAGGTCATATACAAATACCACTTCACCTCACTGTACTATGACTTCTTACTGAAAACCAGCTCTGCACTAATGACTCTTCACATCATTAACTCTTACTGGAGACAAAACTGCCTCTAATCATGAAACATAGTACCCTGGTTTAAGTCATTATGGTTTTGTCTGGCTTTAAGTGTTGGCCATCACTCCTTATAGCCAAAATTCAGTTCACATTTTTTAGCTTGCCCAAGCTATGAAATTCTTTACTGCTCTAACATATTCAATATTTACACTGTAAAAATGCCTTTGATGCACAATGAAGACAAGTGGCCAGCTGTGCAGATGGTGTTGAATAGCCTGCGAATGCATAGTATATTCATAAGGGCATACAGTTCACAGCTTGTAGAGTAAGACACAAAAAAACCCTAAACCCTGTGATAGTGACTCCAAAGTCAGTTATTTACTTTGCTTACTTCAGTCAATACAGAGGTCAAATGACAGTAAATGTGCAAAAAGCCAGTGTTTCTCAGAACTGCCAGCACTGGGCTGCCATGCAGGTTCACTTTCTTACTTTGAAAACAGGCTCAGCACCATGAAGTTGTTTGCTTGCAACTCACTCCTGTAGTTTTTCATCTCCAACCAATTCTATTTTCAAACCTGCAGAATATGTACTCTTAAGGAAAAAGGCCTGAAAACTATTAGAAAATCAAGATGGCAAGAAACTAATCAGCAGAACTCCAGGAGCAGCTTGGAGACACTCGTCTGCTACTGACTAATGAGGAAGGATGCTTTGTCTCTGATAATGAATAGAAGAAAAATAAAAACCTAAAAGCCTAGAAAAAGACGACTGCCCATGGCTTGTCATTGGTTTGGGGTTTTTGTGGGTTTGGTTTTGTTTTTATTGGAAGACCCTTATAACTCTCATAAAAGCCTAAGTACAGCTTAATCCTAACAGGAAAGCACTCTGAAGGATCCAAGTTTATCGGGCATCAAACCAGCTTTACATACAGTGTGCCAGTCAGGTCCTCTTTTCGGCGTGGAAGCAGGAAGAATATCTCAGTAGATATATCATTAAACTGCCATTCTGCAGGTCTGGGCTAATTTCAAAGTTCTGTCACAGTCACTGGGTATGGAATGAGAAAGACTCATTCTGGCTGAAAGCTCAATCTAATCACTTTTCATAAAAAACTCTAGTGTAAACTGAAGTGCAGTTAATAACTATTTAGTGAGCCAGTAAAAAAATAATCTAATCTTGCAAGAAAGTACTTCTGAAGAGCTCAAAAGCGGTGCACCATAATTTACCTTCAATTCTTTGTGATATTGCATTACTGGACAAATATTCTAAGAAATCAAGCGAATTATTTTGGACTCATGTTGATAGAACCGAGAGAAGACTTTAATTCTTTATTAGCATTCTGTTCAAATATTAATATGTTTAATCTTATTAAATCAGATTATCCATATTTTTGAAGACCAAGAAACATATAAAAAATGAATTAAGCCAGAAGTTCATAACTGAGCTAAAAATTCAAGAAGTCCTAGTTGCATACTCCACAACAATGGAAAGACTAATTCCTTTCTTTTTACTTTTCTATTTTCTCATATATTTCCTTTTTGTTCACATTCCACACTAAGTCTACTGTCACGAACTTCAAAGCTGAGTGAAAACAAATAGGAAAAACCCTGAATTACTTGTCTTTGACATTCTCTTTATGATTGTAAGATCTGTCAAAGGCAAATAAAAGGAGGGAAAAAAGCACAGGTCCTTTCTTTTTTCAAAAGATACAATCAAAGAATAATTTAAGCTGAAAAACACCTGTAAAACTGAATACAACTGTAAACCTAACACTGCCAAGTCCACCATTAAACCATGTCCTTAAGTGACACATCTACATGTTTTTTATTATAGTTTACAGAAAGACTCAGTGAGTCAGAATTACATTTGGCTGAGAGATTACCATAAGCAACATTTGAACAGATTTTTCCATGAGCATCACTGTGATGCATTTACTTAATGAAAGTACCAATTAAAGTAGTAAAAATATCTTTTATATGTACTTACACAATAAAACAGAATTAGGAAACGACCAGCACAAGATTCCCATCATCATCCTGCATTGCATACTTAACTTTGGGTTTTCGAGGCATCTCCAGTTACAACACTGAAGCCTGACAATGAAAAATGTCAATGAAAAGCCTTATAATCAAAAGATTAATCCCATTTCCTATCACACATGCCTTTTACCCAGGGGTCAGGTCAGGCATTGGAACAGGCTTACTAGGAACATAGTGGAGTCACCATCCCTGGAAGACTTCAAGAAACTACTCGTTGTAGTAGCACTACGTTTAAGTTGACGTGGTGGTGTTTTGTCAAAAGTTGGACTCAATAGTCTTGGAGACCTTTTCCAAACTTAATGATTGTATGACTGTGGCGAGATGCTGCTGCCTGGGGGAGAAACCTGCTACACCATATGAATGCTCATGTACCAAGACCTAGGCCACATGAGATTAACCAAGAGGTAGGTCAGACTGCCAAAATTGAAGTGGCTCAGATGTATCGTAAGTGTGAAACATTTCTAGCTCGGTGGGCCCATGACACCTTGGACCATAAAGGAAGGGATGTAACACACAGATGGGCTCATGACTGAGGGGTGGAACTTATCTGTGGACACTCTCACAGAGGTTATCCATGACATGAAACATGAGCTGCAATCAAGCAGGACAAGCTTGTGTGGAGGATGGTGTCTGCAGTATAAACGTGGGAGGGCCGGGCAGATGGGCTGTAACACACTCCCACAAACCCACCAGGGCCAGGGCCATGTGCTTACAGTGGTGGAAGCAGCCACTGGATGGCCGGACACAGATCCTGTGTCCCAAGCCACTGCCCAGAACACTGGCCTGGGCCTTGAAATGCCAGGTTTATGGCAGCATGATAACCCAGAAAAAAAGTGAGACCATTGGACTTATTTCTGAAAGAGCTTCATAGACATCTGGGCTAAAGAACATGGCATGGAGTGGGTGTATCACACACACCAGCCTCCAGGAAAATCTAATGGTAAAATGGATTGCTAAAGATGAGACTAAGAACAATAGGTGGAGGTACTTTTAAACATTGTGATACACATTTAAGAAAAGCCATTTGATTAGTCAACACTACAGGATCTGCCAACCTAGCTGACACTGCCCAATCAAAAGTTTTACATACTGCAGGAGGGGATAAAGTTCCTGTAGTGCACATAAAAACATGCTGGGTTACTCCTGCCTCAGGAAAAGAATGCCCATGGGATTGCTTTTTCTTGAGGGCCTCAGTACACTAGGTGGGTAATGTGGGAAGACCAGATTCTGATGTGTGTCTCAACAGGATTTGATTTTGGGTGAAAACAACCAATAAATTAAGTTATGTTATATTATTTTAACTACTATATAATGCTGTATGTTATCACTTTTATGGCAGCTAGTTGCCCCATCACCACACTGGGGACCTTGTGGTACCTGTCTCTGACACTCCAGACTTGGGGATCTGAACAAAATTCCTTTTCAAACACCACAATAATGAAGAATAAACTTTAATGAATTAATGAAAATTGGTCAAGCACAACAGTGATGGAATCAGAATTGGCTTCAGCATGCAACAACCCAATGCTACACAACACCTTTCCTTCCCTGAGACATTTCTGACAGATAGAGCATGAAGTCATGGACAATATGAACTCAATGGAGTTTTGTAAGGATGGTCTATAAACTACCTGTGTGTCTATAAATTTGAGGACAGGAAAGGTGATGGTGTACTGGAAAGCGTGGAATCTGGAGTGACACAAGTGGTATGGAATAAGAGATGGATACTATAGTGGTTTTGTCTGTAATAGAGTTGATTTTTTTCTTACTAGCTGATACAAGACTATGTTTTGGATTTAGGATAAGAATAATGTTGATAACACATTGATGGTTTAGTTGTTGCCCAGCAGGGTTTACCTTAAGTCAAGGACTTTACAATTTCCCATACTCTGCCAGAGAGCAGGTGCAAAGAAGCTTGGAGGGAGCGTGGCCAGGACAGCTGACATGTCCAAAGGGACATTCCCTTTGCAGTCTGCTCAGTATAAAAACTGAGGAGGCTTGGCTGGGAGGTGCCAGTTTCTGCTGTGGTGTGGGCTGGGCATCCATCAGCGGGTAGTAAGTAATTGTACTGTGCATCACTTTTTTCTTGGATTTTCATCATGTCTCTCCCTCTCCTTTTCATTAAAATTATTATTATATTTTACTTTTTTCCCCCCTCAATTACTAAACTATTCTTACCTCAATCTGCAGGTTTTACATCTTTCTGATTCTGTTCCACATCCCAAGGAAGGGTGGGGAGAGGGGTGTGGGGAGCAAACAAGCACCTGTGTGGTACCTGGTTGCTGGCTGGGGTTAAACCACAATGGTAAATAAATAGTGCATTTTTGTGTCTGACCTATTTTGAACCCATATAGGGAACACAAGAGAAATAAAAAGCTATAGTCCAGGAACTTGCTGTAAAGCTATTTCTTCCTTTGCAGTTCTCTTCTTCAGCATTCTCTCTCCCTTGCAATTCCCTGTGGTTTAATCCTTTTTTTATTTCCTTCCTTTTCCAAAAATACCCTCCCATGTTACCAACAGTTGCCAAAGGCCAATTGTGCTGAAAATAGAGGCTATTACTCTCAGAGGGAAAAGCAAAAGGAGTTGTTTTATCTAACACTGCTAAATTAGCCACGTTTTTCTAAACTGTTTGACAGATTTCATTCTCGGTACATGACACTGAACTTCAATCACTAAGTCTCCAATAGGGTAAAAATAGCAGTCAAAGTAAGTTCAGGCCCCTTGGGGTCATCTGTTGTTCATGTTATGGAGGAGTCTAGATGAATTTAGAGGAATGAAACAAATAAGGTTCCAAGGAATTTACTCCAATCAAGGTAAAACTGGAGAGTAACAACTTTTAATTGGAGAACTAGAAACAACTTTTTGGTGGCATTTAAAAAGCGCTTTAGCATTTACAAGATTCTACATTACATTTTATGATGCTTTTCCATAACAATCTAATCACAATAGCAAATATATCCTTTTACATAACAAAAGATGTTTCTCTGCCCTTCAGAGCTTGCTTACTGAAGACTGAAACAGCTGCAGTTTACTTCGCAAATTCAGAAATGAATCCTGAACCACTTGCAATCTTGAAGAGAAACATTTTGACCAAACAAACTCTGAGTGCAGTGTTAACATTTGCTAGCTAAGATCACAAGAAAGACTGGGTATGATAAAATTAAAACCTCATTGAAGTGTGTCTGTCAGAGGCAAAGGTTCATCTCCCATTGTCAAACTGTATATGCCCCTAATACCCAGTTCCATTTCCATATCTGAAAAATCTCTCTTCTGAATGCTCTGATAACTACTTTGTAAAAGGCAGACAGCTACAAGCTTGCTAACTCCTTGTTATAGTATGGTTTTCTCTCAGAGACTTACCTATCAGGCACATCAACATTTTCTTTCAAATACTGTCTTGTATATAGTGACAGACTTCGGGGTGGATACACTGAAATAATAGTAATCTTCACTCATAACCACATCTGCCACTTTCAACAAAAAAGCAATAAGAAGCACACTCCTTGCCCTAGAACTCCTGCAGTTCCAAATCCTTCATTCCTTAGCACCACAGCATCCACTCATTTCACAGCTGTCAGAATGCTTACACCTGACAATCAATACGACTTCATAGATCAAACATACGATGAAGCTACTGTGAAGTTTTACTTACTTCAATGCTGGAAAAACAGGGAATATTATAAAAACAACAACCACAAAGCAAAACCAAAACAAACCTCTGTTGTTTAAGCCCACAAATATAACTACAGTCTTGCTGTTATCTCCTGTAGCCATCACAGAAGAGAGTGGCTTACAGAAATAACATACAGTCCCATTGGTATCAATCTTATATTTAGTGTGGATCCAAAAGTCTCATGCATGTCAGTAGCAGAGTTATGGAAAACCAGCAGAATTCGTTCCAGAGAGCTTAGTCTAAGGGTAGGATTCAGTGTGATATAAACAAATATATAACCTAATATATCATAAAATCATCTGTAAAGGCGGCACCAAAGCCAGTGGTGGGAACAGCAGCATTTATCAAGAGGGCCTTCACTGAACCAAAACTTGTCAACAGAAGATATTCTCCATTAAAATTTCCTTATGTGGTTCTTAAATATTGCAATGATCCAGCACAAAAAGTAAATATACATCAATATATTTCCTCAACTGATACACCTGGTTTGGACAGTTTTAACTGCTAGCCTTTAGCTCTTAAGGAGCTTTTCTAACTCAGAACAAAAGTAATTTCATATACATATATGAAACCCAACTCTTGTTTTCTTCCTGAAGACACTTGTAACAGGCTTCAGCAAATTTTTCATTAGGTTGATTAGTAGTAACAGCTCAGAGTTCATACAATGGTGTTGCTGAAATATGATCCAAGGTGGTTAAAGAAAATTCAGTCCAGGAACAATTAAATTCTATTCACAATTTTCATGCAGAGGGAAGCTGTTGAACATTCCCTGATACTTGATTATACATTACTTCAATGATCCCATTGATTAGGTGACTTTTTCAATCAAGTAAGGATGTCCATTTTCAACTGTATTTCTCTGCACTTGATGATTCTCTCTGTGCTCTGACGCATTTATTTTATTTTAATTGAAGAGGCAGGTCGTTAAAATTCTGGGAAAGTATTTAGACTATATGAATCTTTAACAATGGTCAGTGATTAGCAAGGCCTTTTACATATTTAATGATGCAGTTTCTGGTAACGATACACTGTTCACCATGCACATTGAATGTTGACGTGATTACCTGCCTCTAATATTGTTTTCCTGGTGAATTCAGAATGATTCAGAGTGGGCATGACAAAACTCAACAATCAGGCTTGGTTTGAATGACTACTGAAAGTACTGAGACAACTCCGAATCACAGAACAATTTTAGGTTGAAAGGGGCATCTGGGAGAAATCCAGTTCAACCTTCTGCTCAAGGCAAGGCCAGCTTCAATTTTAGATTCGGTTGCTCAGGATATCATCTAGTCAAGTTCTGTCAAAACTCCAGTAGGAAGATTTTGCAATCACTCTGGGCCCTGCTCCAGTACTTAACCAGATTGATGGAGAATTATTTTCCTTTTAGTCCAGATGACAACCAGTTAGGCTTTGAAATACCAGCACTCCACTGAGCCAGCCAGTTTCTCAGCCACCATGAAGTCCACACTTACAACCCATGTCTCCTTGTCTGACTAAAAGAATACTGTGAGAAACCACAACAAAAGTCTTGCTAAAGCTACAGTATACAACTTTCATTGCTCTTGCCTTGCTTGCAAGAGAGACAGTCCAATCCTACCACAGAAAGCAGCTGTGTCAGTCAGGTATAATTTGCACTTGTTACATGGATGATAGATGTCCTCAGTCAGTCCATCATGTGCCCAGAGATGGTTTCTCTAAGGACATTAACATTTCATGGCATAAAGGTGAGGCTATTTGGGCTGTTGTCATTCTTGCCTTTGCTGAAAATGGGAGGAACATTCACCTTTTTCCAGTCACAATGTCCTCTTTTTTAATTTGGGATGATTTTTTTATCTCCCAGTTCTGAAAAACTCTGAAGAGTTCTTTCCTCCCCACTGCATCCTGCCTCCATTTGTAAATTGCTGTTGTAAGCAAAGCAGTGTCTTTTTTCCACTCCATCCTCATATTTTCTTTATTTGCTTCATGTTCCCTATTATGTATCAACTATTTATTTACAACTGCAAAGATGATCTTGCATTCCCACTAGTTAATTACCTTCTTCTTTATCAGGAACAAAACTGCAGTGTTTTTTCTGTGTTATAAGACCAAATTCAGCAAATATGCGGGGTCTTGGGACAGAACAGCATCTCACTGCACTGGAAATCTCAGAATCCCAGCAATCTAACCAAACTGTTTGCTCTCTGTTAAGCCTGATGAAATCCTAACAGACACACAAAATATCACCCATAAAATAAAAATGGTTATATAAAGCAGCACAGTGTCTATCAACGCTATTTCTGTGCTCAGCTCATAGAAATAAAAGAAAATCAAAAAAAATCTTAAGATAATTTTGTAACAGTGAACTAGTGAAACACTTGGCATATTATTTATTTCAATCTAGTGCAAAAGAATAGCACTCTGCTAATTTCTTTCTGTGGCAACACCTTGAAAAGAATAAAACATTATCATTTTCACCAGCAATTTGGTACTTTGGGGAAAGCAGAATTACATGTGTCATGCCCTGATAAATGACTTCTCTCTAGATGAATGCTATCCTTTCATATTATAACGCTTGTATAGAAGCCCTCCTCCCTATAATAAGACCTTGGAGAAAGCTCTCTGTTTTCACAACCAGCTTTTATCCATGAATCACATCTGCCTTCCTTGCTGTAAGTGCTGTCATCTACTCAAGGATTCTCACTCTTTTTAAGTCTTAAAAAGTGTTATGCTTTTATAAAGACTAGATTTTTATTTTAATAAAGAAGATTCATGCTGCAATAATGTCCTATTTGAAAAAGTAACATTTGAAATGCATAATTCAAATATATTGAAGGTTGTCTCCTGCGGCTTATACTAAAATATCTGACTGATGTTCTGTCCCTGACATCCAATAATCCTTTCAATGGTCAACAGCTAAACATATTTATTATTTGACATTGAAATAAAGTCTGTAATTAGAAATGAATTTTTTCTATGGGTTTCAAACTAAGCAAACAGGGAAAGTTATTTCTGGGTGCATCCTTTCCATGGACAAAAAAACTTAAACCTCTCAGTATGTGATCTTAAATTATACTAATTAGACACTTACCCAGTATAACTTATGAAAATATAATTCAGGAAAGATTACAGGTCTATTGCCAAAATTGTTATGAGGAAAAAGTCTTGAAGGAATAACTTGACACACAGGGAAATGATACAGTTCATTAATTGAGAGAGAGGATTAGGCTGTCTTGGACAGTGCAGATGTAGAGGGGACTTAATTATTTAAGAGGTTATAAAAAGACCTCATTCTCTATTATATCCAATTTGCCCCTCTTTAAATTTGCCAGAAGGTATGACAAAGAAAAGATATTGAAACTTATAGAAGGAAAGGTCCTAACCCATGAGGAGGAAAATATTCTTCACATTCACAAGAGAAAGACCAAGAGTAACAGTGAAATAATGTACATACATCTAGGGAAATGTTTTCTCCCAGAATCTTTAAAAACATAGAAAGCTCACCATTGTATTATTAATAGACAGTATAAACAACATGAGGCACAAAGTAGAATTAAATTTTATAATAATCGTAAACGTCAACATATTACATCTGCATTTGTTTGTGATATGCACATATCACAAACACCTTGTTTTTAGTAACCATGATCTGTAGTAAGTGGGAACCTGGCACCCTATTCTCGGATAGCTTGTCTGAATTTCTTACATGAAATCTGGTCAAGACTTTTATAAATCTGTTCTTTATTCCTGTTACTGATATCAATGCAATCCCACTTCCTTAAAGCATCATATAAGGCAGAATTTACTGTGCTGCCTTTAAGGTCCTTTAACTATCTCATTTTTTACTTCACTTTTTCCTAATCTTAGGTTTAATTGTAAAACTTGCCGTATTTGTCTTCAGTGCAATAGTTCCATCTGTCTCTACATCACACCTGTACAACTTACACAGCATATTCTAAATGTCCTGTCATACCTTGTGCAGTCATGCATGAAGGTACCAGCACATGGAGTGTCTGACACTTTCCAATTCCATTCCCTAATTCATTGCTCCTTTCCCCATCAAGTCTATATTCTCCCAATCCCTCATACACCCAGATAAACAATTCTCTTCATGTGTTTCTCTACTATCAGCAATATAAGAATCCAATCTCATAAGAAACAATGAGATTAAGCATCCAAAGCATCTAATTAAAGTCAGTTTGGAAATAATACTTGAGCTCTCTGAAATATTTTAAGGGTGCCTGAAAATTACCCTACTATAAGCAGTAAAACACTTTCAACTATTGAGAGCTATGAAGCATCATACTGAATAACACATACTTCCTGAACATCTCCTGTATCTGTAAAGACAATCTGACTCCTTTTCTAAGTAATTTATGGTGTTTCTTCAATCATCTTTTGTTAGAAATTTAAGTTATTGAATCATTTTTAGTTGTGTGCTTGCACACAAAAGAATAATATCACAGACACTTAACTGTAGCACTGAAAAGTCAGTATTTCTAATATTCATACAGAGGTAGAAAACCAAATCTAAACTCCCAGAATCTTCTGTCAACTAAGAATGCAATTGTATTTTCAGTAAGTCCTTGTATATGTGCTCATACATGAATATGTGCCAATATGCACTTACATAAATCCTTCCTTAGTGAAGAGGGAAAGTGTCTAAAAATTTTCCTTCAGTTTCTCTCTGCCAGCTGGCTGGGTGAGCCGAGGACAGCAGGGAACACACAAGGATTTTAATATTTTAGGGACCTGTCATTTCAAGGATAAACTTTTCATTGCAGTATTCTGAGAGCCAAAAATGAGCTCGGCCCTCATGCACCCAGCAGAACAGCCTGATCCCTGGCCTGTCCCACAGCTCCACAGCCACAGTGTTGCCCCAGTAAATCCTGATTCTTAGGAGAAATGTGAAAACTTTTGCCCATGTATTTGTTTACATGCACAGTCATGTAGTTCTAGAGTGAAGTGAGGAAGTTTATGAGAAACCACGGCTTAAGTTTGACACTATTCCTTTTCAAGTATAATTTGGAGGACTAACCCATAGGTCTGCCATTGACAGAAGATTTTATCCTGATCACAGAGCTCGCTTAAGCTGCAAATTGTGATCACATCATGGACAGTGGAGCTAGTTCAGACCACTCCAGTCCCCAAAACAGTGCAACTGTACCCTTGTGGTGCAATGTCCAAGAAAGATGTACTGCTAAAAAATAATATGAAAAGATAGATATACCTATTTCAGGATCATTTTGGAATCTGGCAGATCACTACATGGATGCACAAGGATTGTGCTGCTTTGGTTTGATCCATCTGAGGTACTTCTGCATAATCCTCACTGGCATAGTGCAGACAGTCTAAAAAAAAGCTGGTGTGTAGGACACTGAAAGAATTAAAGCTCAGAGAACTGAGCTGACTGCTAGGTGTAGATTTCAAACCTAAACAATTGGGCTGTTTAGGCTTCAAGCTGGCTAGTTTGAGACCACTTCTTAGAAAGGCATCCACCTTTTGGAAGGGAGTTGGTGGCAGTAGAAAGAGACAGAGTGACTATAAGTCAGAAGGTCAGTAGTTTGGATGAGACTGGCTGTCAAATGAGGTCAAGCTCTAGGCTGTTTGTTAAATTAATTTTAAATTGTTCTAAAGGTCTTTCTCATTTAATCAGATGGTTTTTAAATCGCTTTCAGTGAATCCTTCAGTGGCAAAATTCATATCCACCGGTAAAGCAAACCATTTGCAATTTTCATTAAAGATTTACTTATGCTCCCTTGTGCTGAACAGTTACCAATTCTGATTAAAAAATCCTTTACTTTTAGCAACATGATGAAATGGAATCTCAACAGACCATCTGCACAAAAGGACAGCATTACAGCCTCTAACTTTCCAGCAGAAACTTCAGGGAAAGCACTAACCTCAGATTGTGAAACACATGAGACAGCAGCCTGTCTCAGAAAGATTGCCACACTGGAATATTTGAAGCAGCTTTAGAAGAAACTGGAGAGTTGCAGCCATGGAGAATTCTTGCTTAGTGAAAGTCTGATTTTAAGGTTTGAGATTGTTTTGATGCAGCTCAGTATACTTAGATAAAATTCAATTTTGGTCTGGATTCAGAACTTGCTCCTGCAAATCCATTTAAATCAGTTACTGTGGCATTCTATCAAGGAGACATCTTAGAAGTTGGCCTTTTCCAGAACCTAAGTGTAGGCTATCAGGAACCTGCTGGGGGCAGGTTCAAAGCCAGCAGACATCTACAAACCAGACATTCCACATTTGGACATGTACTTGTGACCACTACATCGTGGTATAGGAAAGTACAAACCTTCCTTCCGGAACGTTTTAAACAAATGGCTCACTCCTATCACTATATTTTAAATCCCACACCTTTTCTATGGGAGATGTTCTTTATGGATCTTGCTTCACAGTGTTGTACACAGCGACTCAAAATTAAAAATATTCATTCCTTGTTCTGCAGAGCATAGACAAACAGCACCACCCTAGTGCTTGATCAAACTGCAGAATATGTTATTTCCAGAGTACGTGGCCTCAGTGAACACAGTCAATGGTCAAAACAAATTTATTATTCTGTTAAATTACCTCAGCTGGTTCAGAGAAACATTGTTGAAAACTTCCATGAAAAGACAGCCCAAAAAGATGTTATTACCCCCGTGCTAGTCCACCCTGAGAAAAACAGGGCTGCATAAGGTTGGTCTCAGAAAGCTACAGTGAGATGACATGATCTGTTTTATAACTATTAAAATTTCTATCACATTTGGGCTTTGTTTGTTTGTTTTGCAGAAAAGACAATCACCTAATGATGAAAACAATCAGGGTTTTGCCCCAAGGAAGATAAAACCTAAGTACAGTGAATGAGAAAAATGCAGGTCAGGCCGATAATCTCTGCATTGTAAATTATTTACATATTTATTACCTATTTGATTATTTTCCCAGGGATTTATTCCTGCAGCCAAAGCTGCCTAGGGAGTTGTGAAAGTCATGGGATCAATACTGTCACACACCCAAAAAACCCACACTAGATTTCTGGGTCTCTGCATGTATGACACATGTATGACACAGAGTTGCACAAACACCTCTCAACTGTATATCAAGCATTTATTTTTGAAAACCCTGTTTATGAAATAAAAGGCCACAAAGTCAGCAAATTAGGAAAAGGCATGAGGGGAGTTGTAGGAGAGAGGGAATCTTTGTTACTCCTGGGCAACTGCTAATAAAACAAAGGATTAACAACAAAGCCAGGCATTTCATTGCTTATTCCCTCTACACAGGCACTTGTTACTTAGAGGAAATTAAAAGAAAATCTTACATGCTGCAGAGTTTGTTCAATATACCTGTGAACATCTAACATCAGACCCACTGCTCCTATCCATGGTGGCAAAATAAACCTCTTTGAAAAGTCAAGAGCAGGCTGGTGACAGAGAGCTTCTGTTTCCTGGTTCTGTGAAAGGATTTTGAGAGGCTAAATATATTTGTAGGTTTTGAAATGGGGCGGGATCTACAGATGGGAGCTCTCACATGACAGTGTATCTAGGCAGAGAAAAGACTGACTGACACCCATTGTTCAGGAAACAGAGGAGAGCAGAGATAAATAAAATTCCTCAAAATATACTTTCAGATTTTTTTTCCAGAAGCACATCATTCCTCTAAGGCCTCCATTGCTTTGTTCCTTTTTGTCTGCTTTCTGTTTGTTACATTAATTCACAGTGGCAGCCTTTGCTGCCTTCTCTCAGTCCATGGTACCAAGGATTACCTGGTTTCTGTTTTTATCTTCTGTAGTTTTGATATATAATCAAAGCAGAGACACTTTGTTTCAACAGTATCAACATGATTTATGCTGCAGTATGTGTCCCTCCAGATAGGGAGTCAGATTCCCAAACCTCCTGAAGCCAGGCAGATCAAAAGATGAGAAAAGTAAGTAATTTTGTCCAAAATTTAAAAAAAAAAAAGCAAAAAATATATCCAAAAAAGTGTCAGATTTGATATATCTTTTACTTTGAAACTGCAGTGTTAGCTGGCAGAGTAATTTTCTAAGCAAGACTGTTTCAAGATTTCAGCAGAGTTTTACAACAGATAATGGAAATGACAATTAAACAAACCTATTCCAGTTTGCATATAGGAAATACAATCAGTATATTGTAACTTAAAAACAAATTGGGAGGTTTTTTTTTTTTTTAAAGAAGGCAATAACATATCTTCCCCATTAAATAGGAAATAAAGTTTAATTCTTTTCAATCATTATAAACACAGAAACACTAAAGTAAAATTCCAGCCCAGAAAAATAAAATCTTGTAGACAATTTACCTTCCTAGAGAAAAGATTTTCATTCAGTACATTTCCACTTGTCTCCCTTTCCTTATATTCTGCACTATCATCTTCCTTCTCAGTAGATAGTGAAATCTCAACTACATGCCCATCAATGGTACAAGGAATCAGCTAGAATAATTTGAGGACAAAAAAATGTCAATGCACTAAGCTTTGATTTCTCCCTAGGGTAGCTAAACATTCACAGATTTCTTCAGTAACTGCCTCAGCGCCATAGTAACAAAATTTAAAACTAAAAACTGACTTCAAAGTTCCAAAGTCTAGGGGTTTTTTGGTTGGTTTTCTTTTCTGTTTTGTTTGGGTTTTTTTTTTTTTAGCAGAAGCAGGCTACTCTTTGCTGCACGATAATAAAAAAGGCTTTTTGGAGTGCTGGTTTGTTCTTGGTTGGTTGGTTTTAGGGAGGGATGCCTGCTTTTTTGCAGAAACTGTTAACATTTCCTACACATTAAGTTTCTAATCAGTCACCCTAAGCTTTCCTCTGAAGTGTAGGGTTTATTTTTTTATTAAGTTCTTATGCCAAAGACTTGAAAACGTGGAAGTCATTAGCCAGACACACCCTTTCTTGATTTTCAGTTTGGCAAGTGAGGCATTCCTTCATTTTCATTTGAGTGGTCCTCCTCCTGGTAGCAACTTAAAGAAGAGCAAAGGTACAGAAATCTGCTAAACCAAGCTCTGTATTGGCAGATGTAAAGAAGAGAGAACTGCACTTAAAATGTGTGCAACATATGGAAAGAATGCAATCAGACATCTCAGCTGCTCCTTCTTGATCAAACATAGCCAGTAACCCAACAGCCCCCATCTGACCTGCTTACCCCCCAGAGTTAGAGCAGTTACTTCTGCAGCTCAACCTATGGAGATCCATGCTGCAATATTAAAAATTCTCAGCTCAAGATCACCTTCTGAAGGAAGATTTCAAGGAAAGGGCACTGATTACACAGTGAAAAAGGTAAAAACAAGTGTATGGTGTTCTAACTCCCATAAGCATAAGTTATATCTGAAAGCTAAGTTAAAGTAATATTGCAGCTGTAAAATCAGGAGTAAAAAATTAGGAAGGATCCATACTAAACCTTTGCCCCCTTATGACCCATACTGTAGTTCCATGATCACATGCCATTTTCCTGTCACAGTAATGGATTTATACAAAACCCCTATTCAGCCCCCAGCCATGAGTCTGCTATTTTTTAGGTTTTGGGTACTTGGTTTCATAACTCAGATAAGGCTCCTTTGTCACACTTCTTGCTTACAATCATGTTTATACTGCCAGGCTGGAGGTGCATTAGGGACAGCAGTTCAGCACACCTGCATAAAGCAAGCATGCTTAGATACAGTGCTGCTTGGAGCAGCCATATGTGAGTCAATGTGTTTGATTTTAAATGCATAAAATATTGACATGCTCTGCTCCTCCAGCACCTGCTGCTGACTGAGCTATGTACAAGCAGGGCCACAGGAGTTACCCTCTCAACAGTAAGTAATGTATGATGACAACACAGCAGTCGCCAGCCAAGGAAAGGAGTGAGATGAGCAAGGGGACTGAGAAGGACAATTACTTCAGCCAGAAAAACAAGCACAGCAAGAAAAAAAAGAAAGACATCCAAAACTCCTTTTTTAGGCCCCAGAAAAGCTCTGTGTGTACCACAATTGCCTTGTTTTGAGCTCTGAGAGTTGAACTTGCAGAATTCATAAATGCATAGATGAAACCAATGATTTTGGGGAGGGGAGGGAGGGTGTAGGGGAAGGAACAGCAGGAGAGGGAGGACACTCTGCTCACCCATTCCCAATGGTACAAATCACAGAATTTGTTTGAATAAACATTCCTATCTGAATTCCTTGTATTATATTTCACAATAAGGTGGTTAGGAACCTATGTTCTTCCTATTTTTTCTACCTAACATTACTTCTATTAACATTCATGTAATTTATAGTGCAGTAGTTGATGCATTAAGCAAATAGCTGATTAAAATTTTTTAAAAATACAATGTTTGAGTATTGAAAACACACAAATAAAGAAAATCGTTTATACAGATACTCCATCAATTTTCACGTATTCTTCCCCTTTTCAGGGTATGATTTATGCCCTATCTCAATTCCTGGTCTACCAACAAAGACATTTATTCTTTTAAAAATTATATATATTTACTGTGACTTAGAAGTAATATATTCTTCACAAGGTTTTGAAAGCAACATTTGCTTCTCATTCCCATGGCTCACACTTGATTGTACTGGCAGGAAGTCAAGACTCACAAAGCAGCCTCCTGTCTAATCAAAATTAATATACAGTAATAATTGGAAGGGCACTGGAACAAAACACTGAATAGTGCCAATAAGAAGCAAATATCACACTGAGTGCAACGTGTAAGTTTTAGAAAGGGCTGGGGAATGCAGCTTTATTGTCTGTGTCAGAGCAGCAGGCTTCTTTTCTGAAGAGAAGCAAGAAAAATGGCTGTAATGCCTACCCTTCCTTCCCAGACTGCTGACTCACAGGAGAGGGTGTCAGTGAGGCAGGCAGCAAACACATATGGGGGGCCTGGGGCAGTGAGAAAATGCAAAACTCCGTGTGCATGTGAGCATGCATGTGTAATGAAGTGCTCTAAGGAAGAAAACTAGAATAATTGTTTTCTGCTTTAAGGAGTGGTTCAGCTATTTTTTGTGTGTATGACATATGCCAGAATGACAGCTCCCAACACTGAGGAGCTCTGTCTCCCCAAAGAGGAAGGGCAAAGTCCAGCTGAGGAGGTGGTCCATGTCACGGAGTGGGATGCCTGGTGACAGGAAAGGTGCAGCCAAAACCAGTGGCATCACCAGTGTGCAGCAGCCTTGATCTTGAGGAACTTCTACCCACAGCTTAATAAAGAATTAGAGACCTCCACTGAAAAAGACTCTTGCTGAAAGATGGGAAAGGTTTCTCCGAGTTTCCAACAGGCTACATCCCAAATGACTTAGTGCTTTATATTGACCAAACTTAACATAAGAAAGCTTATGAAAGCATCTTGATCCTTGCTCCTTCTCCCTTCTCAAGGGTGTGTGTCCTCTCAGGATGCTAATGATGTAACACTGTTTTGTTAAAAGTGAGAGAGTTAAAGAAGTGGTAACTGCTACTCCAATGGGAGGAGGACATTGCTCCATGAAAAAATACAAACAGAAAAAACCAAGATGGAGACTATTAATAAAACATATCACTCTCTACAAAGATGCCAAACCTGCTTTGTTTTGTATTGCTTGCTTGCTTTTCATTTTCCCAGAAAAATTAAATCAGCTATTTTGAAGTTCTGGATAAACACATAGCAGATATTTCAAGAGTTGATTTAGCCCACTCAGTTCTATAGCCTGTATCAAAAACTCGCTTCAGCAAACCTTGCAAAGTCACCAATGAGAGATTTGCATCAAGCACAAGGCTGCAATGCACAGCTATGTGTTTGGGAGCAGGACAGATGAAGGAATGAAATCTGACAAAGAAATAAATATAGCAATATGCATGAAGTAGAGTTGTTCATTTTCTTATGATGTTCCTTAAAAGTCTGCAACTATCCATAGAAGTCTCTCTGGGAAAAGAAAATTTGAGTGAACAAACATACACACAAAAACCCAACAAACCAACAAAACACCAAAAAAAAACACCAAAAAAAACCACCAAAAAACCCAAGATAAAACCCCAGAAGCCATAGTAATCTATAACTAATCCTGCTGAAGAACACTTGGTACTTCTATTTTAAAACTCTTAAAAATAATTATTAAATGTTTTGTCCATTAAATATCACTTTATTTCAAATGCACAAAACCAGAGGCTTTTACTGGGACCTTGCAACTCCTATTAGGTGAAGGTGTGTTGGTTCATTACTAAACCACATGTATCCACCTGCACTGAACCCAAGAGTTGCAAGTCTAACACACAGTGAGTCCAACAACACAGCACTTCAATGAACAGCTGTTTTAGCTCTTAACTGCCAAAATAACACTGAGGTTCTGGTGTGTCTTCAATGAAACTGTGCTTATGTAATCATGTGACACACTACATGCATGCACTGTCTCTTCTCTCGCTTTGTCACCAACTTTGGAAGCCCTGACCCTAGATTTTTAAGAAAGCAGTAATTATCTCAAAGATATTGGGACAATTTTACTTTTTGAAAACAGGCAAGCAGATAAATGACAAGTGTTATCACTACCCTTGCCCAAGGAAAGACTGAAGAGCGAGTGCAACTTATTTTCCACTGGAGAATTCTCACAAGAAAGACCACGAGTCATCTAGCCCCAGGAAAGCTGCAAAGTCCCTTCCCATTAAACTACAGAGAGACTCCAATCACAACCCAAGAAGGAAATCCATAAGAAATTTAACTTTCTTAGTTCTCTTTCTCAGCAAAAGGTTTATTTCCAGGTAGCAGAGCCCTTGAAGGAGCAATGTACTCATAACTATGAAGGAGTTTGTCAACTTGCCCATCATTTTTCCACCCACCCTCCAAAATCCCTCAGCTCTCAGACAGGCTTCTGAATTTTCAACCAGTATCTACATCCTGATCATCTTCAAGAAAAAAGAAAAAAAAAAAAGAAAAAAAAAAAGAAAAATAATCCAAAACCAAACTGTCCCCTTTTGAAATCATTTGCCACAGGATATTCTCAAATAGCAAAAAACTTCCAGACCATTATTTTACCTGAATGAAAACAGGAACATGTTGGTGGCAGCCTGTGAAGTTGAGGAAATAGGCTGATCTATCTCAATATTATTCGCAATGGAATTAACAATTTATTTCAGTTATAATGAACCTTCTTCAATTATAGCTGCTGCATTTGTTTCCAGGGAGATTTCACTATATGGGTGGGTACAAAACATGAAAACAAACATTTTTTGACCCTATGTTTAGCAAAAATGATTAAAATCCAAAATGAAAATGTGTTTGTTTGGTTTTAATTTTAAGTATATTCCTAGAGCAACTTGATTTTATTTCTCAAACTTTGCAAAAATGTTTTCCATTGATTAATTTTGTTCTCTAAACTAAGATTTTGGGGTCCTTTAAAGTAAAGGTTTAAATTACAGAATCTGGCTGCAATATTAGCTATGGAAGGGCTAGTTTAATAATATTATTACATTAATTAGTTTGTAACCTTTAGCTAATTGCTTTCAGTTCTCCATTAATTCAAGTTCTGATTAACTAACAGATGTTCCACTGCAACAAAAATTATTATTAGCTCTTATGTGTTCAAATGTTAAATGTAAACTCCGAGTCAGACTGCAGCTATTTGCAAACCCTGCTTTGATAAAAAATGCATTTTTATTCTCGATTCCTCTCTCTTTCTCAGAACATTCAAGCCATTTTGGCAATGGCAAAACTCCCCAAGATACTGCAGCTAACACAGCTGATAAGATTGCAGCTACTATGTAGAGTACATGATCCAGTGAGTGTCAGAAAAATTCTGTGACAAAAGGCATCTCCTTGCTTTCGTTTTGCTTGGGTTAACCAGGACCAAAGATCCAACAGGGCAGAGAAGAAATTAAGATTACAGGTAAGACTCCATCTCACAGTCATCTCTGATAATCATTCAGTTACATTATTATGTGTTCTAGTCACACTGAAAGAAGTTTTGTGCAATAGCTCTGTCTCCTCTTTAAATATTCTTAATTTAATAATAAATAAAGGAAAGGGGTAGAAGTCATAGGGCAAGCAGCAATTACAGCAGCAACAAGTAGATTTAGGCACTGCAACTACAAGAAAAAACATACATACTCAGTTCTCAATTACCATTCTAATTAAAACAATATAAGTGAATAGAACTGGACATGATGCACTAATTAAATTATTTGCATGCTATGTTGACCTCAAGCACATACACTAGAATTGTTCATAAATAATTAGGATTTAATAATATTTTGAAAGATTATTAAGACTTTTAGATGAGCCTCATTATGCTTAATGAGAGCACTGTGTAAAGGACAGTGCTCTCTAAATTAGTATTGTTCCACAACAGTGTCAATTCTAGAAACAAGCACAACCCCAACCAAAATACACCTTCATGTACACACACCCACACATCAAAAAAAAAAAAAAAGAAAATTAAAGTAAGAACATTTAGTCCTCTATCATAGCATTTTAATTCCACTTTTGTAAGCCACAGCAGCATTGTTAATATTTAAGCATTTTCAGTTAAAATTGAAACTTTGCTATTTATTAAAGTAAGGTTACAAAACAAAACAGAAATTTAAGAATTCAGGTTGTATCAAGACTTCCTAGAGGGGGAAAGTGTTTTATTTTTTCCCCATTTAATAATTTAACAACTCTTTCTGCTTTGAATTTCTAAAAGAATTTTCCTTCCAGATTGTTTCAATTAGTTCTCATAAGTTTCTCCCAGCTCAACTAAGTCAATTTGAATTCTGCAAGCCAGTATAAAGAGATGCCTATGATAATGAGAGGGAAACTTCAGGACACAGTTATAATGTCAGAGCCCAAAGACTGATTTTTAATAGACCTGCTCCATCAAAGTAAACTTGTTCATTTATTTTTAGGAAATATTTTTTTTATATGAGGTAAAATAAAATGTTGGAATGGTATATCAGCAACAGTTCCAGCTCCAGCAGGAGCAGCATTTTGAATTCAACATTTTATCTCTCTTTCAAATCTCATATCCTGGGAAGCTTTAAAACTGATGTATTTGTTGGGATATGGTAAGATTTTCACAAGGGCCTTCAAATTCAGTCTTAACAGCCACAAAAGCTTTGGAAACTTTGGTGAAAGTATAGAACAGGAAGCTCTGGATAAGTTTTATGGTTCACAGTCATTCAGAGTAGCCTTTCATTTCCCTGCTATGCTTCCTCTCTAGTTTTCAGGATTCCAGAAGGAGAGGAGGAGAGAGGTAAGGCTGCACTTCAACGCACTTGCCATACTCCCATTGTTGTGTCCAACTGGCTCCACTGGCCAGGTGTTAAGATAAATCTGTTCAATATATAGAACTGACATTTTGGATAAATGCTGCCCAAAGTTCTGTCTCCAGACCTTTACAGAGCTAAAAATTCTGCTCATTACTTTGCCTCATTATTTCTGTTCTGGGTTGTGACTATGCAAGGACTATCTCCTCCATGTTTCTAATTTTATACGTGCAGGAAAGCATTTGCAAGCTCAGGATGATCACTAGAACAGTAGAGTTCATCCAGGTCAAATATGAAAAGATACTAAATCAAATGATGGTTTTATTTCATGCTAATATATGAGAAAAAAATACTGTGTAGGAGTAGGCCTCTAAGTAGAAGAAAAATAGTTGTTTAATGACACTTATAAGCATAACATAAGCATATCAGTGTATGACTATTGGAATGCAGTCTGTGCCTGTCCCTAGAAATGTGAAACCTAAAGTAGGCAAGGTAAATTTACATCCAAAACAAACAGTGTAAGAAGGTAAAGATCTAATCTCTGAGAAGAGCATGATTCTCTTTCATCATTTAAATCACAAGTAATTTTATTGAGGCTTAAAAAACATTCACAGGCTTCCTGGAAAACATGTTTTAACACTGATTCCAGACTGTGGTTGTTTGAGAAGATAAAAACCAAACAAACAGCTCAGATATTCCAACTTCAGATACATCCATCCCCCCGAGAATCAAAACACAAGATGCTCACAGGTAATTCAATTAATGGTACAGGAGACTAGTAGAAAAACACAGGTTGAATTACTCCCAGAATCTGAGCAACAAAAAGTAATCTTCACACAGACATACAGAGAAGAGTGGGGGCTTCTCATTGTTAAAAAAGAATTCATTGTGAAATTCAGGAAGGGTAACTGTAATCCAACACCACACCAACGTAAATTTTCAAGCCAATTAGGGATTAAAGTTCTTAAAAGCAAATAAGTTAAATATACCCAAAGAACAAAAATATCAAAATAACTGGGAATTTTTAATATATTTTAAAGTGGTAATCCAAAACACAAAAAAAAAAATTACTTTCTGTTTGTGAGCTTTAAACTGGAATGCTTGAGCCCTGGGAAAGGATTACAATACATGGAGAAGACCAAAAACATAGGAAAAGCAGGGAGCACAAATCAACTGTACTCTTACTAAGATGACAAAGAACATCCAAGAAGGCATTGGAAAGACCAAACCATGGTAAACAAAGCCATGCCAAGAAAAGAACCATATGTTCTTTCCTGTAATCAGAGGATGATGGCAGGAAACAGTATGTATCTCTTGCAGGTAAATATTTTTTTCATAATGAAAGGGGAAATGATGTGATATATAGCAAACCTAGCCAAAGAAATTCCAAATACCTTTGAATGCTGTGTTCAAAGAAAATAAAACCAAACAAAACAGAAGACAAACCTGCTCAACTTCCTTGATCCTCTCCTGTCTCCCCCTTAGTCATCTTCGTTTATTTGACAGTTTGTTCCCATGGTCACTTTCCTCATGGTCTCAAATAACCTTTTTCACACTGCAAAAGAATAGTCATCTCAGTTCTATATTTGCATTTATTCTTCATCTTTATTAATGCATTTAGTCAGTTCAAGAAAGACATATTGTGACTACTTTTTTGATTTATTATTACATTTCCATTTGTGAGAGAACTATTTTATTTAGGCAATTAAAGCCAACCTGAAAAGGGGAAAGCTAACATCCCACACTGGCTATGACTAGGGGGCAAATGACAAATCATAGTTCTAACATCAAGGATCTCTAATCCAGAGTTCAGTGAAACATTGAGCAAGAACCACAGTATCACTGCTGCTTGATGTCTACTGGGTCATTAAACAAAGGAGCAATTTGGCAGCTACATGTGATGAACTCTGGCAATCCACACAGCAAGAAAGTGTTCCATTTCTGTCCCCTAGTCATCTGTCAAATTGCCCTGTGTGCAGATTGTGTTTCCAAAGGGAGTTTTGTTGAAAATGCCTCCTTTCCTCATAGATATCTAGCTTGTTCCTTTTAGGTTCTTCACAAGGCATTGAGTTTTCCCCACTCCAAAGTGAAAAAATACAAGAAAACCTTACTTAGCAAACTGCATAAGTACTGAACAACTGGATGGGGACCTTAAAAGTCTAAACTCTAAAAAAAGATAAATTCTTCCTCTCCTCTTGCAGCTATATGCTCAGGTTATATCATGATGCCTATGTTTAAGTCCTACAATTCCAGCACTGCTGATGTCTTGAAGACTTGTCCTCTCCAGAGCTGGTCTCACATATCATCTAATTAGGTAGCCAGAGCACTACATGATTTGATCTGAGAAGACTCATTTTGAGACTTTTCCTTGCTCTCAACCAAGGGTCCCATATAATATTCAGAAATCACTCTGAACAATTAATCTGAGTGTACTAAGACACTCTGCCACAAAGCGATTCATCATAACTCCTCTTCAGCCTTACGCAATTAGTTTCGGAGAAAGCATAAAGCACAGTACTCAGCGAGGCGTGCAGATCACCCCTCTCAACTCTGACTACTGAGAGAAACAGTCTAGAGCTAATTTCAGGGGAGAGTGAGAGAATAAAAAATTTCATCTGAAATCAGGTATAGATAATGAAAACACTAGTTAATTGAAGGAACTATCAAAAGCAATTGCTTAAAGAACTAGACTGAAATAGTGAGCGTCATTATAGGGAATGGTAACAGATGAGAGATAAATCTTTAAACATCTGGTGGTAATCGGTGAATTAGAATTTCTAGAGTGAATTGATATGGTCCAAATTTTATGCAAGTTACCAATTATAAATATTTTAATCCTCTCTTCTCCAAAACAGTCTAATGTTGTCATCAACTCACAAACAATGCAAGGCAACCCTTTGCTAGATCTAGTCTACTCTCTTCAGACAAAGATCATTCAAATTCTAACCCGAGGACATCTTATTTGATATCTAAGAGCACCAAACTTCTCTTGCCTTTCATATTAAATTTTTTACCTTCTCATTTTAATGCTTAGACTCAACAATCAATGAAAGCAGAGACTTTTATAAGATTTAGATCTTCCAGTTCAATGGTGCAGGTCAAACAACTTCCAACAATGTTTGGAGAGCATCCAAACATTTGGTTACCCCCAAAGATGGGGGTTGATTAGGGTGACTGCTATATTGCAAATTTCTAACAATTAGCAGCAGAATGATCTTCTTTCTTTCTTTGCTTTGATTAAATAATAAGTACATTTTTAATATAGGATTTAGTAGTTATTAAGTTGGTAAGAAATAGATAATCCATGTCTTAGCTGTATCATTCGTAATGGCCTTTACTCTGTGGGCACTTTTTATGCTGCTGACACTCCTGTAATCAGTGCATTTGTACAAATTCATGTTGGCAGAAACTGACCCAAGAGTGTAGATAAGCATTAGTCAGAATCACACTTTCAAGTATCTTTGGGAAGGGCAAAATTAATGCAACATTTACACCTGCAGTTAACCCCTAGAATTTACATGGAGTGGGATAACCTTCAGGCTCTCTCTACTCAGTGCAGAACAAAGCTATTTCCCTCCAATATACTGCCATTGTTCTTTCCAAAATAAAAATACTTTTGTTAAAATTTATTTCATTTTAAAAGGCTTACTCAATTTTAATTAAATTTAAGTGTTGTAGCCTGAAGACAGAAAAGAATAGAAGAGAAAAAATCAGTGCAATATTATTAAGTCATTATCTTTGAATGCTCCTGCTTTGTTTACAGTTCTTAATTTATTTTGATCACACACAAGATGGATGGGAATGTCACAAGCTATCTATAACAAGTATTTTAAGCCTTCTAAAAAACAGCTGCCTTCAAAAGGGATTTCAAAGAATATTTCACTAAACTCTGCTCAGTTCCAACAGGCTGATACTGGAGGCTACTGTATTATCTACTGATTTCTCTTAAGTCAATGAGAGTTGCAGGTGCCAAAAACACCTCAAGACCTGGCCCAACAAAGAATCCACAATATTTGGTTAAAAGATCACCACTCACAAGGAGAGAAAACTTCAACTGGCATCACAGTTTTGCTCAGACTAGAGAGAAGTTGTTGGTTTGTACACCTCAATGATCAATGTAAGATCAATGTCAATCATTTGAGTATCTACCCAGTCAGTAACTTATATTTAATTTGGATTTTTAAAATATAACCCTGCGCTATTTAGAAATACATTTTTTATTAAAAGAACTCACAAATATGTTTCCCTAATTGAAAACATCTGATTAGCCTTGTGCCCACAGTTACTTCTGTACTAAAGAAATTGTGACATCATGCACTGAAGCTTGAAGCTGCAACTTTCAAAGATGACTGTAAAAGTATCACTTAAATTAGGACTATCTGTAAACATATGGTCCAAATTTAGCTCAGACACCCATCACACCCTTCCGAAAAAATCATGTGGTTTATATTTCTTTAAACCTGCTGTTTGAAATATTTGAAAATTTTTTTTGCCATCTGACTTCTATAAGAAATTTGCTAAGGATACCCATAGATTCATTGCAGAAGCATATTCACAGCATCTACAAAGATTTTCCTTACTCAAGTGTATCTGAAATGCAGGGAGGCTACCATATTACATGTATTTACCCTAGGAAGCCTTGCTTTTACAGGTTCTATGGGGAGATTATTGTAAGTGTATGATGTGCAGATTTTTGAGCTGTAGCATTCAAGATCATTTGTGTCTCATAATTTTGTGTAGAGATAAAAACATATTTGAATGGTATGGGCTCAGGTAGAAACAATACTTTTCTTCACACACACAAAGAAATCTCATTTTACCTTTCAAAAATAAGATAAATCAGAATTAAAACAAATAGTACGATAATAGCATGGTAATGAAGACATCCTTGAGTCTCTCTCTCATCAGGCCATTATTTCAGGACATAAACCCGATATTACCCATGTCTAAAACTGAGGAGACTTAGTTTTGCCAATAAATGAGGGAACATCAGCTGCTTCTGCAGAAGTGACAATTTTAACATACCTAGCAGATCCCTGGGTTAAATGCAGGCAATGTTTATTGAAACGTAACTTTTAAGATATTCTCATGATAAAAACTGGGCAAAGAAGCAATACCATGCTTTATAAGGTTGCCCAGTATTCTTCTTTACATGAACAATTTGTGCAAGTGCTTCATAATCAGTCTTTGCTACAAAGAAAACAAATATCAAGCATTATGTTATCTGTAGCTTCCTGAAGTTAACTGGAATTCCATTTATGCTCGGTTCATGTCACAGATTTGCCATTCCCTACAGGATCAATATGTTTACATCTAATAAAATAAAAAATAAATAAGAATTTCTATTTACAGCCACACAAACACCCACACAAATAAACTAACAAAAAATTAACAAAAGAGAAGGAAGGCCCCATTCCTTTTTTGGAGAGCTCCAGTTGAGCTGGTAAAAGAGGTTGCAAATTGAACCAAATCATAATATCTTCACTCTTTTCATCTCGCTTCTCAAAATAGAGCACCAGCTGCAGGACTAGGATGGAGCAGAGAGAACTACATCCACTTTATATAGCACAATAAACAGTGGGAATGAGGGGGCAGGGAAGAGAGAAAGAACAGAAGGTTTGCTCATTGAGCAAAAGGGGAACACTTATCTTTCCCAGCATCATTTTTAGAAAGCTCCCCAGCAGCTGGTTAAGAGCTCTGAAACTCAAGTCCTTTCTCTTCTTTCTTACTACTCCCTTCTTTCCCTCCTATAATAGGGGAGGGTGGAAAGGCTCATTTTACCCTCACCAGGTGCCCAGATATCTCCTGAAACAGAACTCAGGACCCCATTTCCATATCTCCTTAATACCTTCACCCTTGTTTGCAAATTGGAAAGACCTGTGGCTGTCTGAAGGGTTTTCCCTTGGGCTCCTGCACTTCTCCAAGATAAGCAATGCTGGCAGTTACACTAGGACATAAAACCAAGCAAGAAAGCCCCAAGATGGATAACTCCACTGTTTGATGTCCCAGGCCAGGCAGTGCAAAGAGGACAGACTCTATTATCCAAACCCATGAGGCAGGCAGATCATATGCCACACTGCACTACTTCACCAGCCTTAAAAGGAAAAGTGAACTTGAAGAAAGGTAATCCTAGGAAAGGAAATCTAGGGAGGAACTAGATAGGAGTAAAAACAGCCAAAATAGACTAAGGCTTTTGTTTTTGTTTTGATGTGGGTTTTTTTTTAAATTGTATTTCTTGTTTTTTCATCAGACTTCCCAATAGTTATTATTTGTTCATCTCCCTTTACCAGCCATGCAGCATCTTAATTCATTCTGGTTTAGATTTTTCCATTTGCCCATTCTCAACTGCTCACCTCAATCTCCCTCACCCTTCACTGCTTTATTTTCCTCTGAAATATATCCCCTCCTAATTAAACTTCTTGTCACTATTTTGCTCACAGCGTCTTAATTTTCTGCCATTTAGCAACATGCTACAGACTCCATGGTGTACGAAGTGTCTGCAACTTTGTCCTTTTAGTTGGCCAAGTGCAACAATTATTCCTCAGGCACTGCTCTCAAAACACCATAAAAACAAATGCCATCCACAGGGCTCACTTAACAAGCATTGTATTCAAAATAGCCTTTGACACACTGACAGTAGAGTATCTCTGAAAACATCTCTATTTGCTTGCATCATACTTGACTAATGGAGTTGCTCTTGATGAAGAATGACATTTTGAGTGATGGAACCAAAACTACCAGGCAATTCAGTTATTTCTAAACATCTCTAAACAAATTGTTTAACTTGCCAGAAGCATTTTTCTTCAACATTTTTAACATGAAAAAAAATGAACATTTTGAAATTAAACTGCCTTGGAAAAAAAAGAAGTTATGACAAAATGGTTAAACAGCTATATAATTAAATGCAGAATAAAATGTTTCAATTCATTACGGCAAAGAATTTCAACTCAGTCCAAAATGGGCTGGGGGGAGGAGATGGGAAATCAGGAAAGTGAGCAGAGTAGTGCAATACCAAGTGAGAGAAAGTGAGACACCCACCTTAAAAGACATTCCTTTAGATTATTTGTAATTTACAAGAAAAAAAAAATCCTATCAATTCAATCAGCAAACTGGAGTGGCTGTTATAAATGTAGTGGATGTTATCAACACTTGATTGACTTGTCACTTCTGTGTGGCTATCTGGTCTTACATTCACACATTTTTTTCTTTGCTGACATCTCTGGAGAGGTCCCTGGACAACAGATCTTGAGAGAACTGGCTTTGCCCTTGTAACAATTTGGGCCTCCATAACACAAATCTTTTACATCAGTTAGATGCTGTCCTCGATATCCTGCTTATCTATTATCCCCTAAATACCAAAGGCTTTGGGAAAGAGATGACGGAAGTTCACAGCTGGGGCTTATCTCTAAAGGCAGTTTCAGATGCCAGTTCAAGGTCTTGACTTTAATCTTCAAAGCAATTAACAGATGAGCCTCTGCTACACTGGAGACCAAATTGCTATCTATACATTTCCTAAACAGTTGTGCTTCTTTGGGGCAATGCTGATCACAAAACCCAGACCAAGCTTCACAAGAGCCAGAGCAAAACATTTTCTGTCATAGGAATCCGGCTATGAAACCAGCCTCCATGGGAGAATTCAGCACTTCACTCCACTCTCCTTTGTACCACTTTAAGCCTTTTTCTACAGAAACATCAAAATATTTTCCCTACCCTATTCCCAAATTAATTAGGAAAAAAAAAAAAAAACAAACAAAGCATAAAGAGGGTTTTATTAAAACAGAAGAAGAGCAGAGAATTTTTAAAGTATTCAGGAGAGTTNCTCCTTTGTACCACTTTAAGCCTTTTTCTACAGAAACATCAAAATATTTTCCCTACCCTATTCCCAAATTAATTAGGGAAAAAAAAAAAAAAACAAACAAAGCATAGAGAGTGTTTTATTAAAACAGAAGAAGAGCAGAGAATTTTTAAAGTATTCAGGAGAGTTTTAGCTAATGTTATTGTTATAGGAAAAGGTACAGGCCACAGTGTAAGCTAGTCAGGACTCTATGTTATCCACTCACATGATCCAGTAGCTTTGTGTTAGCCTTGCAAACCACAGTTTGGAAAACACTGCACCAATAATTAGAATCATGAAATAAATACACTGTGACTAAATTTTCTCTTCAAAACAGAGGCAGCCTACCTTAGCAGAAATAATATATTCTATATGGCCACTCTATCACCACCTCAAAAACATCTTCTGTCCTATGCCAAACTCACACACATAATCAAAATTATTAAACATGAAAAAATATGTCTTTAAAATTTTAGGTTCTGTTTCTTTTGATACACAATCTGACAGAGGTGCATCCAACAGGGCACAGGGAGCTAAACAGCTGGAGTCATTCCAAAAATGAGCTGAAACTGTGAGCATGAATATGCAGGAGAAAACTGTGTCAGTGCATGGGTGAATGCCCAAAACCAACCTCCTGAACTCTCAAGCAGGAGTCTGATACTTGCTAGCTGCAACAAGTGTGGACTAACTAATAAAGAAACATGAGATCTACCCACCAATTCAGAGGCTGCTCCTCTGCTGTGCTTCTGCACATACTCCATTTAGACTAGAGAAATTGGGAGGTTATTCCCAGCATAAAAGGAATCATGCCAAGATGTGGGGCCTTGAAATGAAAACATGGTGCCAGGAAGGGGAAGATACTGGCCCAGGGAAAAATCTAGGGGAAAAAAGGTAAATGCTGGAAATTATGGAAATGTGGAGACCAGAGCTAGGGGATACCCATAAACCTGGGACAATGGTACCCAAGACCAGTAACTACAAAAAGCATCATAACAGAAAACTGACACAGTTTTCTGTCCAACTTTCCCACGTAAGCAGTGGCCTCCCAGCAGGGAGGGAGGTCAGACCACAGGAACAAAATACTAGGGCTATAACAGCCACAGAGATTTAACACAAAATAAATGAAAAATTCCCATGGAAGTTTCTGCAGAGGTGATACTCCCTACTTTCTCAAGGATTCTGGATGAACCTTAGAAAGAGCGCTATGGGATGAGAAGGAAGCAGGGAGGAAGGAGTGCTGCTGTTCATTTGGCATTCATTTGAAGGAGCTGAATGGGAGCCAGAGGTAGTACAGATGGCATCTCAATTCCTCTTTCTTTAGAAAAAAAATTATTTTTAATACAGTAACTTTTTGTTTCCATGAAGGCATTTTTAGCTGTGAAATAAGGACAGTTAAGAGCGGTAGTTAAAACCTCAGCTTTTAGACAATGGTTCTGAAAACCATTTCACAAAGTCATGGCTAAGGATATGCACACATAGCTTCTTCAGAGCCAAAACAAGCTGTTGAGTAGTAAGGATGCAGAAGGTTGCTTTCAGACATCCTAGGGAAGGACACTAAGCAACACAAAAGAGATAATACTGTTGTCTTTGCACAGGGCAGGAGGGAAATGTGGAGTTCATAAAATATATGCTGCTTTATTCTTTGTACTGAATACTAGCTCTGAGACTCCTCTGCTACACAGCATTCCAGGCAGCTGCCTGGTTTTCAGACACCTGAGTTAAAGTCAATCTGACAGCCATCAAGGCTTCAAATCTGGAATTTTGACTGCATCTCAAACAATGATTCATCTCATGCAATAAGTAGCACAAGGACCTGCAAGGGACACAGGCAGAAAAAAAAAACTATGGTGGCAGTTTTGGAGCTCGTCACCTTGCATAGAAATTCAGTCTGTGTTTAAGAACAACATTTTGTTCTGACTAGGAAAATCAGCCAAAACCACAAGAAAAGACTTGCAAGAACAACTAGCAAGAAAAACTGGGCAAGAAAAATGACCTGGCACAAAACACTGCTGGAACACTACCACGTTAAAAAGGTCAAGTTCAGATTAGATACAAAGAACCTCAAGGCATGTTAAAAAGCTGCAATTTGAGTTCCTGTGGTAAGATACTCCTTCTAAAACTGCAGTACTCAATTCCTTTGCATTATGTTAATTTACTTTGATTCCCAGTGGCTAAATCCTAGGACACTACAAGAGAATGGAATGCAAATGTCCAGGGGGGGGAAGGTGAAGAAGGAAAGGAAGTAGCTCCCAAAACATAGCAGGCAGTAATCTAAATAATGTATTAAAACAGACCTAAGTATTTGGGCTCAGTGCATATCCATGACTGAATGTGACTGACTGGTCTAGTCCAACAGGAGAGGGGTCTAGACAGTTTAAGAGATTAAACTTCCTCAGAGCTGGAAAGAAGTAGAAACTCTAGCAAAGCCCAAAGAGTCCTGAAGTACATGGAAACTGTATTGGCAGTACTGCACTGCTTTATCAAGACCCTGTTTCTCTCAGCTTCCATGTTCAGTTTCCCAAGCTACAACACTTTGTCTTGAGCCAGGTTTTTTTATTCCCAACTTTGCTGCAGTCTATAGCACGGTCAAACAACGAACAGTATGAAGGGGTGGAATCCAAATTTGACACTAGCCTGATGACACTTTCCAGCACAGGTTAGTTCTATCTGCTAGCACGGAGGCTTCCAACTGTCTTCTCCCTTCCTCTTGAGGAAGGAGCCTCCAAGGAGCAATGATCCCAGAATCACAGAATATTCTGCATGGGAAGGAACCTACAAGGATCTTCGAGTACAGCTCTTAAATGAATAGCCTATAAGGGGATCAAACCCACAATTTTGGTATTATTAGCACCCTCTTCTACACAAAGGAGCCAATCAGAGGTACCTCTTGATGCCCTTATAAAAAAAAATATAAAAGAGTCTGAAACATATTACACACATTTTTTAATAGTTTTTTTCTGCACACCTCACATCCTTACAAAGTTCATGTCAGCACAGTAATCTCCACCCTATGACTGTATGACATAACCATCTCCTATCCTCCCATAGCTGTAGTGAGGTGGCAAGAGTGTCAACAGAAATGCATCTCCATCATGAGTATGATTGACATGCTGATGAGTAACAAGATCAGTGAAGTACTTTGGGTGGTACTGTATGAGCACAAGGTGTTCCAGATTCATCTGAACTTTCTGACATTCATCAATTCCCCTCAGCTCCTATTAATTTTAATGGCAAGCAGCACTTCATAAACGAGGTCTGCAAGACCATAAATTGCCATTCCAGCTAATTATCAATTCTGCCAAGAGCAATAGCTGAGAATACCAATCCATATGTGAAATTTTTACAGTTGTTATGCTGGTTTTTGATAGCTTCGCCTATGGCTGGGATATGGAACTTTGGGTTTAAGGAGAGGCATAAAGTTCCAGACTGATTCCTTTCATTTCACTTGATGTGTGTCATTGCAGCTGACCAGTAACAGTCAAACCTGCATGTAAACACTGAGCACTCAAGATATTTCCCTTGGCCGAGTTTACAGAGCTGCTGACATTGCAAATGCCTGTAGTTAAAAGCCACAACATACAAGGAAGGAGAAATGAGTATGACACAGCCTCTACAGAGGTGACAATTATTAAGGTGGCAATTTATAAAGTGGGCAAATAAAAAGTAGGTGAGCTACAGGAGATAGGGATTTTCTTTGATTCTATGCAGGATTTATTAAACCCTTATTATTTATTTATGCTCCACATGCAGTTTCTAAATTCTATCAGGCAGTCACACCTCAGTATTTCTCTCCTATTTTTAAACACAGTTGTGAATAGATACCTGAGTCAGCCTAAACTCCAGTGGCAAAAGAGAAGTGAATAAACACCCTACCATACAGTCAAAGAATTTAAATGCTAGTTGGTAGCCATACATACTGTTTGAATAAGAGCTCCTTCAAATCCTTGATTGTGTTATCCAGCCAGAAGTCTAATAATCCAAACATAAGAATATATAGAACATGATTATTTGTCGTATTCTATAAAAGGTTGTTTCAACTATTAGAGTACAAAAGCAGACCAAAGTTCTGATTTTCTACTTGTGGGAAATTTCAAAACAAAATTTTCATTGGTGTGAATGTATGAAATTGCAATTCTGAACAGAAAACTGTGCTGATCTTTCAGAACCTCCAATTATTTCTTCCACATTTGGCAGGGATTCCCATTATTTCACAACAAAAAAGTAGTATTGTATAATTACATATTACTATTATTGATGTCAATACATGGATGTTCCATTATTTTCAACATTCTCAAGGGCAATTTGTAATTAGTACTGTTTGAAGAATCTCAGGTTTTTTTCCTATTAAATCTTTTGACACAAAAGAATGTAAAACAATATTCCCACATCTGGAGCAGTAGGCAATATATTAGGAACCAAAAAAAAAATTTAAATTAACACATTTCAGAAGTTGGTCAATTTGTGTTTGGGAAGTTTCATGTTTTTTCTTTTTTTTTTTCTCTAATCCATTATTAACACAGGCAAAATGCTGTCAACATAAACATTTGCTTAGGCAAGGCCAATACCTAAATAAAACCAATAGCTGTATACACCAGTCAGCAGTGAAAGAAGAGATGCAAGAACAATGAACACAAGTGAGACCTCTCAGCAGATGTTAATAACCACTGGGCAGAAGGAATTCTCAGGCACTCCACAGATCAGGGGGAAGACTTCAGCTCCACGTGCATGTTCCAAGACCTCTCCTCCTTCCAGTAACCACTTGTGCAGCCAGACTCCTGAAATACTAAAGGAAGATAAACTCTAAAACTATTTGCCTAAATGTCTTTGCAACTAAATGTCTTTCTAGTTATATGCAAGCTACCACCCCCTCAGCTTATTTAACCCACTCAGCACATTCACAAGAACAGTGCAGAACATAGGACTGGGTAAATGACCATCAGTGCTCAGGTACAGCTTCTCTTCATGTTAAAGGTTTAAGCAGCAGAGGGACAAAAGCCCAGAGCTTAGATCGTTAGCCAGAGTCTCTGCTTGATTTGTACAACACTGGCTCAGCACAAACCAAAATCCCACCTCTCCCTGGATGCTGCTCTGCAAATGAGGCACAAAAACCAGAGCTACTTAATGAATATGATGCATTATTTTCTGCCCAGAATCAGCACAATGTTGGTTGGCACAGGTGCACATTAACAATGATGAATCTGAAAAGTTCACATTGATTAATTACTCTGATTTTCACATTCACCACCTCATACAAGGCGGATGACAAGGTTGGGAATATTTCTCCCTTTACCCCCTGGATATTTTGTCCTGCCTTGGTTTTTTTTTAAGGAAACAAACAATAAACTCCTCTTTCTGAGTATCTATTTTTAGCTGTAGTGTTTTGGGGCTTAGAAGAGGAATTGGATTATCTTAAAACATAGCTGCAAGGAAGGCAAAGAAGAGTAAGGAAAGCTTCTGAAACAGTCAAGCACTTGTTGAAAGAAAATCACTTCCTTATCTAGCAGAGATGTGTAGACACAATTATTGCCAACAGCCTTAATATCCTTCACAGAAGTAGACATGTTCCAGGTCTCAGGCCAAGAGCATAAGGAGTAGGTGATAAGCATTTATATTGGAACAATTCTCAGAAGCCAAAGAATTAAATGGAGTCCTTAAAGGGCTCGAATTCCAGCAAACTCCACTTAGGATCTGATCCACTATTGGTTCACCAGACCCATCACCTGAGAGATATCATGCAAGTTCAAAATTGTAACATATTCTGTCATAGTTTCCACAAAATAAGGTTTCCAGTATGTAAGCTAATAATTTTGAAACTGCTGTCACAACTTAGACCTGCAAACCCACAGCCTACGTAACAGAGATGGAGTCTAGAAATCAGACCTTTTGTCCCAACTAAATTCAAGGTCATCTACATCTGGATCTGAGGTCACACTGCCATCTTCTATATAATTAAGAAACATTTCCATCCTGCATGGAATGAAACACAACAATGGCTTCTCAACTGCTACTCTCGAGTTCAAAATAAACAATCCACTAGAGTAAGACAAATGTGACTTTAAACATAACCACATTTATTTATTTAAGGATACTTAGTTGATGCTGGTAATGTTCAAGCAAGCATGCTTTCCATCTGTGTTTTTATTTTTCTCATACTTTGTGCCATCCAAGCCAGCCAATAGTCATCAATTCAACCACAGGAAGCTGATGAAACTGACAATACCATTTTTATTAGCAAAGTTACTTAGTTATCAGTATCAGAGCACCCTTGCTGTTGAATCACACCAGGTCCAACTAGATATTTTGGAGGGGAATGTATTTTGATTTCCACCACCAGCAAAAAGGGGGAGTGAGCTAGACATGACTAAATGATTTTCCAAAATTGCAGGAGGAATTGCATAGTATATAAGACAACATAGAGACTATCACCCAGACAATCCATATATTTCTCTCTAATTAGCTTCTTTGGAGCAGACTGTTTTCAATAGGCTCATGAAAATTGAGCTTGATTCACTGGAGACACTCTGGTTTCAGTTATTAACCTTTTAGCCCTTAAACAAGGAAAGGTCTTTACAGCATACAGTAGCAACTATACACACCAATAGAAATCAAGGTAGTATCAAGATGTGAATTTTATTTATTTACTTCTAAGTAACAAAGCAACTCAAAAAAAAATTAAATCACACATATTTTGTCACTGATTAACAAAGTCATTTATAAATTACCTGAATAAGCCTGGAGCAGAGATATCAAGTTTTAGAGTGTTTCAGCAGTTCCTAAATTTGGATTAATTGACAATACTATTAAACAAGTGCAAGATTTATCCTCAGGCCCCAGGGATACTACTGGCCAGCACTTGGCAGGGGAGGGAGGTAAGACAGACAGGCATCCCATGCCCATGCCAGCTGATGTGATTAGGGCTGGTCAGCCTGCCCATTCCTGCAGAGGCTGCATCTGTTCCTGAGAGCAGTTGAGTTAACACATGGAGTCATATTCCTGCTTACCAGCTCCAAGCTCCTTTCTAGCTGAAGTGAGCTAAGTCCTGATAATTCTCAAGCATCTCCTGTTGCCTCAAATGACACTAGAAAAGAGGAGAATTTGCCTGTTCCAGAGATCAGGGGACAGAGATAATCAGGTAGGAACCATGTACCAATTTAATAAATTGTTTTAATAGTTGCAGATTTGTGTTTCTATTTTCCTTTGGAATCAACTTTTACATTATAACACAGGAATAAAGCAAACAAGAAATTGAAAAGTTCTGCTGACTTAAATGCAGTTAGGATGCTTTAAATTTCCCTTTAGGAAACTCTGATCTTCCACTATCAATTCAAAATAAAGATGTAAAAACAAGATTATCAAAAGAATCAAAACTTTTCCAAAATAGAATTTTAATCTTAATACAGGGAACTATATGTAAGATAAATTTAAGCTACATTAAGAAAATTACTTCCTAATGCTGCAAAGATTGATTTTGTTTTATACTTTGCACTTTTCATCCAATACAATTAAATTGACTTATACTTTTTCTTTTTTCTGCTCAAGTATCATAGCCTTTTTAGTCTCCCACAGTCCACACAGCATATAATGAACTATGAAAATCAATGTTACGGTCTTCTATTACTCAGCTAATAACAGGCACAAGCAATTATTTAAGGTAAGGCATGTAGCTCATAAAGGGGAAAATAAAACCTCATTCATCTCTGATTAGACGCTAAGAAACAGAATTTAAAAAAAAAAAATCACACTGACAAAAATAAAGAAAGAAAAAGCCAAAACAAAAATAAAATTAAAAAAACCCTAAACACCAAAACCAAACTGCAACACCAAAAAGAGAACACCTTAGTTTTTGTGCTGGTTTTGGCTAGGATAGAGGTAATTTTTCCACAGTAGATAATATAGGGCTAAGTTTGGTTTTGCTTTTGGGCTAAAAAAATGCTGATAACACAGGAATCATTTTGCCATTGATGACCAGGGCTTACACGGGGCCAAGGCCTTTCCTGCTTTTCACACAGCCCTGCCAGTGAGTGGGCTGGGGGATACACAAGGAGCTGGGAGGGGACTCAGTCAGAACAGCTGATCCCAGCTGGCTTTGTGCTCAGCATACAAAGCTGGGGGAAAGAAGGAACTTGGAGACATATTTGGAGTGATGCAATTTATCTTCCCATATAACATGTGATGGAGCCCTGCTTTCCTGAGGATGGCTGAACACCTGCCTGCCCATGGGAAGTGGTGAATGGATCCCTTGTTTTACTCTGTTTTGCACCCACAGCTTTTTCTTCACCCATTGAACTGTCTTTATCTCAAGGATATTTCACTTTTACCCTTTCAATTCTCTCACCCATCCCACTGGAGAAAAAGGACAAGCAGCTGTGTGGGGCTGAGGTGGTAGCTAGGGTTAAACCAGGACACTGTTGCTAATAGAAAAAATGCCATTATCTTACACATAGAGAGATTAAAGAGATTTGGAAGTATATCTCTACTACTTTTCCTACTGGACAATTATTCACAACTCTTAATCCTTTTACAGCTGTGTGGTAAAAGAATTCACCTCATCAATCCAAAAGAAAACCAACCCAACACATGCAGTGACCGTATTTCTTCTGACTTATTGTGTTCTATTAATTTATGGTAAAGCCATGAAAAAGCCAGATAAAAAAAATCCTGTTACAAGGAATACCCAAGACCACGCAGCCCAGAGTAGTGCCCAAGGATAGAGAAAGAGTAGAAAAGGATTAAAAAAGGAACAGTCCCCACTGCATCATCTCAGCTAAACTGTCTTACCACCATTACAATTTCATGTTCAGCAAGTACAGAGAAAGGTCATCAGCTTTCTCTCAGAAAGACTCTATGCTGTAGGAGAATACAAAAAATTATTGTGCAGTCCAACAACCAGCCCAGACACAATAGGGACCAGAAACCAAAATTTGACAAAAGACTCATTACAGAAGGTCCCACTGTGAAGATCAAGACAGCCCTGTAATTCCTGTCAATAGCTGTCCTCTGGATCTGATACGTGCATGATAACACAGAGGAAGAGAATTAAGAAAAAAGTTTCAACTTAGTAATTGACATATTTGTCTAATGGAAATCCATACACATCCTATAATAAAGTTTCAGTAGCTACTTAAGTGCCATACTCTTATCACAGTTTGTGGGATTATGTTTTTATTGCATAAGGAAATAGCTCACCTTGACATATGAGTAAGAAGGTGCAACACAATAGCAGGAGCAAGAGACAAAATAGGTGAGTCATTTGCAAGCAATTTAAATGGATTAGAAGCTCTAGACTACTTCTCTCGTGTAATCACCAAAACAGAGCTCTCAATCAAGGACTGTGACATGAGTCACAAGAAGAACATAATCTGCAAGGCAAGGAAAGGGAGTTGCAGCAAAACAGTCTTTCAAAGTAGCATTCATCTATCCAGCTCTGGAAAGGACCCAGATGTGCAGCTTCAAACAGGAAAGTTCATCTAGTTTCTATACTGGAATTCTTTTCAATCCTTTAAGTACATTATCTCGATCATTTTTCCAAATATACTGGTGAGAGGCAGAGGGAAAAGACTCCTGATAATTGACAGCTTGTTAACAGTAAAGTAACAGGCAGTATTAAAGTACAGGTGCTTTAGTACAGGTACTAAAGACAAAAGATTCTTTGGGAAGGAGAAAAGAATAGGGTTTATGTCTTGTTTGGGAAGTCGTAGGTGGGGTTTGGTTTGGGCTTTTTTATTATTTCTTGTTTTAAAGTTTCAGCTTTGGTGTTTTTAAGAAAGTTTGCTTCCTTTAGACAGCAAATTGCCTAGTGGAAGCATCACCTTTGTATTCCAGCCTGATTTGTCAAGCAGAAAGCATCTACATTTCAGTAAACATAAGAAGCTAGATTGTTTCATAATCTATACAAAACACAAACTCAGAAAAGCAAAAAGCCCTGAAGTCAACCTTAAAGGCAGAAAGTTTTAGCTACACAGAAATAACAAAAAATAAGGCTTCATTACTTCATTAACTCAATGTATGACATTAAGACACTTGATATTTGTTATTGCTACACTCACCAGTTCTTTTCCCAGAAATCTAGAGACATTACAAAAGTAGGTGAAAGAGTCCATGAAAACCATCATGAATGAAACACTATCACCTAAGAGAGGATGTCAAAGGCCTTGATCCAAGTCCTGGCAGAGCACTCTCTCAAGACAGGTGGAACTTCAAATACATGAAAAGAATTTAGCTCTCTGCTCCATACTTGTCTTGGCAGTGAAAGACAGGAGAGCAGTTAACAATGGCTGTAGGGAAGGCTGCCACCCTGCCTGCACAGTCAGCAAGAAGGAATGTATTCTCAATTCTCCCACTTCAGTGCAAAACCTGATGGCTTGCTTTACACTTCTGAGGGGTTGGAGCAGGGCTGCCAGACTCGGTGCTGAACAGCCTGAGGCTCCACAGACACTTTCTGTCTCTCCAACCCTCCTCATGGGAAGGATGGACACCTGGGAGAAGTAACTTCAACTGCTACAGCTCATCTGTCAACACCTTGGTGGGAAGACATGCACAATTATTCTAGTTTGAAATGAGGATGAGTTAAGAGTATATGACTGCAACTTTAGTAGGATGCTTTTTTTAATTGTCCAATTTGACCATTAATATACCCAAAACACAAAATACATTATATAGAAAAACTTTTTCTTTGAGACAGAGTCAAGAATGATTGGGGGGAAAGCAGAGTTTTGAGTAGCTTACTGCTAGGCCAGAGATTACAGAAAGCATTCTAAGGCAGAATTTAATCTGTCTTTTAAAAAAATGAATAATTTAGTAATATTTAATAATTAAAAATGTGTGTTTGTTTTTTTTTTTCCAAAAAAAACACCATTCCAAGTTTAAGAGAGGTTGTCACATTGCAGCCAGCTTGAGAGCAATAGTGACTCAGTCCTCCTCAACCTAGAGGCCTGGTAAACTCTGAAACTTGGCAAAAACTTTACTTAAAATCTGGCCTAGGATAGGAAGTTGCACATTCATCTGTGTAGGCTAGCCAGTGTTGAATATCACTGTGATGAGTCCCAAAAATAAACCTAGAAGATAAACATGACATGTTTGAACAAAATGGACGTGGAAAAAACCTGCATCAAGCACCACAAAGCACAATACTAGAAATGAAAACTTCCTCCTTAGGGGACCACTGCTTGGCAAGCCCTCAGGATCCTTCCAAAATCCAGGATATCTTTTTCTAGCACTGACTTGTACTTTGGAGCAGCTACAGAATATATATCAATTCATGTTGATTTATTTTTTATTTGGCACAAAAGCTCCTTCTGCATGGACATTACCATGCTTTAGGCCACACTTCAATCCAGGAAAAAACATCCCTATAGGCATCTTAACTGAAACTCAAAGTGCTCAGACTGCTTGTAGGCTGCAGCATATGAAGTTAAATATGAAATATCTTCACAGGAATTAATGTGGGATTTTGAGCCATTCCTCCCACTCTTACAGTACTGTAGGAATCAGAAGCAAAATTTGGTGGAACAAGAAAGCTGGCAGATTATATGTGCACACATGCCAGGGCCCTTCCTTACAGTGGGAATCACTGTGTGGCATCGTGCACAGGTTTACAAGGCCTCCTCTCCAGCACCTGAGCAGTGCTTTGGGAATAGAGCAGTGCTAGTGCCCTGGTATATGTTGTTATTTCTTCAGAGAGTGGTATGGCAAATAAATGAAAGCCTCCTTCCCACTTTAATTTTCTTAGCACAGATTAACTTTGCAGGTAAAGTTTTTCATTAAAATCCCATGGCTCAATTTCCTGCATCTACGCGTGCTTTGACCTGATTTCCAGGAAGCAAGTGAAATCCAATTCAGCCTTTTCTTATTAATTTAGACTCAAACACTAAACAAAACCAGTAAAAAGCATCATTTAGGATAAGCCTGATAAAAGCATCAGTGAATTGCCTGGCTGCCATACATGAAATTCAGACCTGATCCAGAAATGAAACAACTATTCATTGAGCAAAAAAATTTATGTTGTTAGGTGATGTTCCTATTTTTTCAAGATCAATTCATTGACCTGTACTAATGCTATAGACTTTTTTGCCCAATCTTTTATGTAAGATCCAGAAGCCAACTCTTCATTATTTCTGACTGAAATTTCTGGCAGGCAGCAAGTGACATAATACAAGGAGATTAAATCCAGTGAAAGCAGGAAGATACAGGCTTTTACAGGTAAAAGAGAAGTTCTGACATAAGAAAAAAATGATAGCCCAAATACATCATCTTTCAAGATGTCATCCAAGAACCACCAAGGACTAGAAAACCTTTGTAAACTTCAGTAGATTGGATCACTCATAACATGCTCAACTATGAACAAGCATCTCTTTACAAATGCAAATAGGGCTCTTTCCTTCAAGGGCAAATACAAAACAGAAAACAGGCATATCTGTGTTGGATTCATCTTCCAAACCATTCCATTTGACTTCTGTCATATGAAATAACTTCCAGTTCTTTTAGTGGCAATCAATATTGCCTGTTTCAATTAGTCTGAAGCTAAATCAAGTTAGAAACAGTGTTACTGGTATAATGACTGACAACTGATCACTTCAGTATTCCTCTGATGCACCACAGAGGAAACTATATCCAAAAAAGCCAAATGTTTCTTCATTTTTGTGTGCTTTGGCTTGGGATTTTTTACCTTTTTTACAAATTTTCTCTGAAATTAATTCTCTGAATAGGATTATATTCATTGCCTAAGAACAACTATTTTAATGTCATTCACAAGAACCAGAGTAATATCACATACAGCTAGAACAAATGAAAACATTCAAAATCCAAACACATCAGGAAATTCACTAAAGAAAAGCAATTCCTAGCAAAACCTCGAATTTTATTCAAGTCATAAACACAGAGAGATGCAGAGTATCAAATACTGCGTCTTCACGAGGTGATCTATCATGCAGCATTTCAAATTACAAGATAAATGACAAGTGAGATTGAAGGAGGTATGTCCTTAAAAGTTTATCCTGTCTTGTTAGAGTTTCTCTCTAGGGGGCTTCAAGATGGTAGGAGGAGAGAATATCTGAAAAATTTTCAAAACAGAAGATTTTAAGTGCATTTTTATATCATTATTTATGTTCCTGTTGCAGTTTATCCCCAGCAAGCAATCAAGCCCCACACAGCCACTCGCTCCATCCTCCATCAGCAGGAGTTGGGAGAGAATCAGAAGTGTAAAAGATAGAAAATTTGTGGATTGAGATAAAGACAATTTAATGAAGAAAGAAAAAGCCGTGCACACAAGCAAAGCACAACAAGGAATTGATCCAGTGCTTCCCACAGGCAGGCAGGTGTTCAGCCATCTCCAGCAGAGCAGGGCCCCATCACATGTAAGAGTGACTTGGTAAAACACCATTCCTCCAAACATCCCCTTCTTTCTCCTTCTTCCCCCCACTTTGTATATTGAGCATGATGCCAGGTGGTCTGGAATGTCCCTGTGGTCAGTTTGGGTCACCTGTCCTGGCTGAGTCTCCTCCCAACCTCCCATGCACCCCCAGTTTCCTCACCACTGTGGCAGTAGAAAAAAATAGAAAAGGCCTTGGCTCTGTGTGAGCTCTGCTCAGCAATGACAAAACCTCTCTATATTATCAACCCTGTGTTCAGCACAAATCCAAAACACAGCCCCACACCAGCCACTGTGAAGAAAATTAAGTCTACCCCAGCCAGAACCAGCACACAAGCATACCTCTCTTTAGTTTCTGACTTAACCAGGCCTAAGAGCATCCATACCATTCAATTACATTCTGGCTCTTAATAGTGGCCATCTGCTTTGTTAATACATGAGACTTTCTAAAAAGGAATAAAAATCCCTAAAGAATGACTATTATCTTCCCACATTATTACTACAAGTCCAACTCCATTTAGAGTTGAACAAAGCAAATCAAGGATGACAGTTTAAATTCATGTGGAATATCAGTTAAAAAAGAAATTATTTTGGTTTAAGACAGTATTTGTTTATCTTACTTTTAGCTAAATTTTTGGTGAAGTAAGGGCTTTGGGTCCCTCAAAAAGTTTATGCAGGTTTGAGATGCTGTAAAATTTCTGCTTCTCAGACAAGGGGTAAACAATGGAAGACAGTTGAAATTACGCATACACAACTTGGGGTTTTTATTGCATTTTAAAGAACAGGTATAAGCTAGATTGAAATAAGTTCCTATTATTAAAAAGAAATGCTCTTTTAGTCTTTTGCACAGATTTCTCTTCAAAATATCACAGTAGCCAGGTAATGAATTGGACACCTGACACCATAAGAAATAACACTTGCCCCAAGGACAAGACACAGCAATCAGCAAAGGATTTTAGGAGTTCTTGCTGTGTTTTGAGGGACTCAAAGCCTTTTTCTGATCTAATGTCTAAAAGTCCCCACACTTGCTGGCAAGAGGTTACATGATGAACACTCCTCCCAAGGGCAACAAAAGATAGCTGGGACAAGGTGTTGCTCTGTAGGAACAGCAGCAGCAAAGCTCAAGTCTGTGATAAAACAGAGGGGAAATTCTCTCATGAAAATCTCTAGGACTGGAGATTTTTCTGATGCCGTATTTGTTTGGCTTAAAGCCATGTTCCCATAGGCACAAGGAGAAATACAACCCCTGAAAAGAGAGATACACTTTTCAGTAAACCCCCTTTAGGATCCCTGCTGGAGTAATTTTCTCCATTCCTCTCCCATTTCTCAAACAGAAAAATCTATTTATCGTGGTATGTTGAATTTAATAGAAGAAAAGAAAAATTCCATCAGAAAAACTGAAGTTCTTGTCCTCCTGTTGGGGAATTGTGGCCAATTTCCATCTGACAAGTGGCTGGTAGGCAACCATTGGACTCTGGCTGGTTTGGTGGCAGGTATACAGAGTCAACATGAACAGAGCACAGATGGCCAAGGCATTTAGCCTCCACAACAACTGAGCCTCCATATTTTTCCTGGATTTTGTCTGCTGAGAGAAAATATTGGCAAGAGGCTCCTCCACACAGGCAAGTAACAAACCAAAAGACTTACTTTAGGGTTCTTTTGAAACCAAGTTCATGAAGCATTGAATTTCATCATAAAAGCTTCCAGGTTTTTCTTTGGACCTAGTAAAACACTGTGGAAAAATTCAGTGAAGAGCAATAAAAATTACAAAAAACTATTTGATCTGCTAAAAATGAAAATCAGTTTATTTAACTGAGAAGAGTAACTTAAGGACGACTTCTAACTACCTGCAAGAAACCTACAGCTGAAGGATCTCAATCCAGCAAACGAGTGTATAGCAAGATCTAAGAGCAAGAAACACAGCCCAAACCATTTCAGAAAAGGAATAAAACCCACATGTTAAATGAGGATCATTTGTCATTGAGACAGTTTGCTAAAGTTTATGAGCACTTTAAAGCAAACAAAACTGTAAATTTTTCAGTCACACCTCCCTGCTAACCTTAAAAAGCTTCCTCCTGTCCATCTGATATGCAATTCCTAGGCTTTTTTGAACCTTACCTGGACAACTGTGCGGTGCAGTTTGTAGACAGATAAACTTCAGGACATCTTGAGCCGAACAGAGGTTTCCTTTTATCACAACAGATTTTTAATAAATAAAGCATCATCATAAATAAACGTCTGGATAGAGAATACATTTGCATACATATGCCTAAGTATTTTTAAGCAAGTTATCTGTAGGAAAAGGCTAAATCTTCCTGCAAATTCTGACTGGAGTTTTATGCCTGTGCACATCATCACAATCATTGACACACGGGTCCACCCACATATTCCATATTACAATAGCAGGATTTCTGGTTTTGTCTAAATTAAACATGACTCTACACCATTCCTCCTTTTGGTGCTGGGTGATTGTGTTTTTATTGTTGTGTATTTCTATGCCCACTTGTGTTTGCTACTATCTTCTCCTCCCCGTTCCCCTCTCTTTTGATAAAAAGAGAGAACAAAACAAATTCACTGACAAAGAACTGAAAATTTTGTGTCTTCAAAACAGTATTAATGTGATTTTCTTTGGCATGTTGCAATGCCCAAGGAAAGCTCACTGTTCTGGTAAATACAGAAGGAAAAGCTATTTTAACAGCTGACTTTTGCTTTTGTTTTTTTGGTTTTTTTCCCCAGTTTTAGATTTTCACCTCAAGCACTGGTCTGGTGTTTGCATTTAGCATCAGGTACCAGCAATTAACCTGAATGAAGATACCTTCCCCTCTGGTAGAAGAGAAGATGAGAATCATTTCATGTCAGTGGAACCAAACATTTGGAGAACAGCTTTTAATCAAGATCAATACTTATAATGAGAAAAGGGCTTAAAACCTAGCAAAGCAATAATGCACATATTAGGTTTTTGATTGAACATGCTGATAACCTCAGCAAAAAGCATTGCACCAGTCAACCTGCAACAAATATAATGGGACTGCCACTCTCACAGGGAGTTTGATTCAATCAGTCCCAAACCTTCGCAAAGGCAGACACCAAAATACTGTGCACCCCCAGCTACGTCACTGCTCTTTTACCCAACATATTTCAGCAGAGGCTTAGTCTCAAAAGACATTGCTACATTATTTTCTCCTCCTTATTTGAGGTATAATTTACTTTTTGAAACAATATACGGTTATGCTAACCATTTTGTTTTGTAGGCAAGAGAATAACTACTGTGTTTTCATTTTAATGTATAATTCCAGCCCAATAATCCTACAGGGAAGGTTTTTAATAAGACATGAAATTTCAGAGGAAGGAAAACAGTAGCATGAATGGCCCGTTCCTATTACTACTGCAGTACTTGTTTTCAGTATCTGAGGTAAGAGACTTTTAATGCCCTTTGGGTTTTATAATTTATTTTACAATTTCCTACTAATGAGTATCAAGGAATGCAGCAATGTCCAGATATAGCGCTAATTAACAGGGCTACTTATACAGCCAAATTTGCTCTGGATCTCAACGCAGTTTTCTCCCAAGACATAATTCAGTTCTCAAACTCATGATGGCTCTGTACATCTGCAGATAATCCAAATTTTTCCCCTCAATTCCTTGGTCACATAAAATTTGTACAGTTAGAAATCCCTCCTGGCTTGAAGTCATGAAAGGAAACTACAGTTTTTGTGATCTAACCTTCTGAGTTTCATGCCATGAAGACATGCAAATGGGAACAAGGTGTTCCAACAATCTGCTGCCCAAAATTTTCAATGAAACAGGCAATTTCCCAGGAAATGTTTTTATTTTCTGAAATGAAAAAATATTCAGATGGAAAATGTGCAACCAGCTCTATTAAATACCACGAAAACCATTAAAATATTGATAAATCTTGTCTGCAGCAGTTTGCTAGTCAGCACCAAGGACACATTCTGGGTGACTCAGCACTGACAATGAACTACAACTGGATGGTTTTGCCATCCACTCAGTGTCTGAGGGATTTGAGATGGAATGTAGATGACAACTCAAGCTCCTCTTTCTCCTGCATAGTCATTCTTGCATGCCTCAACTCCTTTCCCTCCCTCTCGTATTTTAGTTTCCCAAAGTCAGCATGAAGTTATATCAGTACTTCTATTTCTGTAAGTACTTTAAAACTGGACTTTCCCCTCTATGCACACATACTATATCTGAGCTCAAAACCAAATTGTGTGCAATCAAGCAAGCATTTTTCAAGGAGTAAATGTTTCGCCTCGAGAAGCAATGCTGTAATAATTAAGATTTTCACAATTTTCACAAGACCTTTGGAACCTTAGTTAAGTAATTTTAAGGATGCAATGAGGACAAAGAAATTCATCTGGGAAGACCATCTGAGTTGAGCTGTGTGCAGGCAGCACGTGTCTCAACAGCTCCCACGCTCTCTGAACTTCAAGAGGCAGCAGTAGCAGCTCTACATATTCAGATTTCATGGGGAGCAGGCATTAGACAGGTCTGACTCAAGAGTGCTCAGTGCCAAAAGAGAGGCATGAAACACCATCCTCAGCACCACACTGCAACTCAGCTCTGCTTGATTCAGTACCTGCCTGTCTGTCAGCGACATAAAATGGGACACAATGACAAACAAAAGTAGTAGTTTCCCCAGGAGTTCTAAAACAGACCACTATAGCAGAATACATCCTAACAGATCAGTAGTCTGAACAGATACCAACATTTTCTTTTAAAAATATGCTTGTAATCATTTAGTTTTTAGAGAAGTAAATGCTTGCACAGGATAATTTGTGATCGTTTCATGAACCAGCCATCTAAGGAACCTTACTATAAATTGTATAATACACCTAATTTCATAAGGAATTCAACTGGATAGCAGTATAGCAACAGTATATTCAGTTTGCCAAGAAATACCTATAAAAACTCAAAAGTATTAAATATTATTTTGGGTCTATAGAAATGTGAGTTCTACTTACAGCTAGAGATCTTAACAGTTCAGGATTATTACTATAAACTGCATGACAGTGGTTACATAAAAAGTTTAATTTTTCTTCTCAAGCTCCATTTAAATTTCACTGAAATGGGCAAAGAAATGGCACAAGTTCAAAAACAGAGATGAAGTTGGGTTCTGTTGACTTCTCAGTATTTATTGCATGAAGAGGTAAATATTGGCAATGATTAAGACAGATTAGAAGAAGGTTAGCAAGTCAATATGTGCCTTGAAGGAAGGGAACACTTGATATTTATTAAAGTCAGGGTATATTAACTAGAGAAGATCTTCCTTTGCTTTTTTAAAGGCAAAGAATGTTGGCTTGCAAAGGACCATTCATTGCTATCTCTCAGCTCATTTAACTTTAACCAGTGTTTTTCTGTGTTTTGAAAAACCCAAATAATCTCCCTCTGGATGCTTGCAGAACATTATTTCCTTCTTGCCTTTGAGCCAAACAGCATGTGTTCTTGTGTCTATATTTTTACTGGCACTGTTGCTATCACAAATACTGAGAAATTTCTCTTAGAGTTTAAGCACAGGAGGCCTGTCCATAACTAGGAAAGCATTTCAGAACATCCTTGCATGCAAGAATGATCTTTTCATTCTTTGCTGAAAGAAGATTTATTTATCATTCTGAACTGGGAGATAAAAATACTAAAAATGATGGTTTTGTGGCAAAAAAAGCCATTTCTTTCCATTTCCTTCAGACAAGGTCTTGCAAGTACTAGATTAACTTTCAGGTCTAAGTTCACCAGTAATATCAAGTTTTTAACTTGAAACCATTTTTCCATGCTTTAACAATTTAAAACAGGATTAAAAAAGTTAGAGTACTATGAGTTACCACTCATGGCCAAAATCAGATCAAAAAGTAGGGGCTTCACATTGAGTTTTGTGTTTGGTTTCCAGTTTTAAGACCACCCTGCAAACATGAATAAAATCTGGAAAGGAGAATTTATGAACATTTGCATATTTGAAGACTAAAAAGAAGGTTACTCCTTACATAACAGATAACTCAGAGTTTTCAAAATATCTTGTCATCAGGATACTGCTACATGAGGCCAAAGAGTCAGATTATCAGAGATGAGATCAGACCAATATGTATGAAACCTAAGTCACAGGATCACAGACATTCTGTGTCAGTGAAAGGGAAGACATCCTGGTCAGGTTGAAGGGACCACAGTGGGTCATCTCTTCCAATCTCCCTGATCAAGCATGGAGTACATGGCACAGGATTCTGTTAAGATAGTTCCTGAATATCTCCACTGAGGGAGACTCCACAGCTTCTATGAGCAATCTGTTCTGGCGCACGGCCACTCACACAGCAAAGAAGTTTTTCCTCATGTTTAGGAAGTTATGATTCAAAATTCTGTCCCTGGTGTTCAAATGGAAATCAAAGGAAGATAACACCAGTGTTTGACCTAACCTTTAGCTTCTGCTCAACATCGTGGATTTTGGCTAAAAACAGCGTTCCTTATGGGGAGCTGCCATTCCAAAAAGGAGTTCTTGAACCATTCCTCAGGAACATCACAGTTACAATAAAATAGCAACAATAAAATGCTGTAAAATAGAAAAATTAACTTCTTGTAAAGAAAATGTTATTGCCTCGAGTTTCAACAGCTTATTGTGAGCAAAGAGCAATAAGTATCTATTTTAAAATAATATAAACAAAATATGTATTTAAAAAAGTCTTTCTCCCACTAGAAGTTTAACAACAAAAAAAATGTTTCAAGTGCTCTTTGATATTTTTAGTTATTATTTTTGCAATACCTCCAGAAGAGATCCCAGAGAAGTATAGAGAAATCCAGTATGCATGGGCAAGATACAATCTTCCTGTACTGTGAAACATTGTTTGGGGCAGAAAAAGACAACTCTGCTGCCCCAGAATGGATTGGTTAACTTCTTTTGTCAGTGTTCATTTTTCTGGTTTGGTTTATAACAGATTGTTAACCTGTCATTTAGCTTCTAACCATGTTTCTGCTTTTCCCTGGCTGTTCTCTCCAGTTGACTCATTTGGCCTAGTTATCCAAGTGACAGAGAACTCAAAACAAGACTGTCCTCATCAAAAAACTGCTATACATAAATGAAATGATAAAACACCCTGAAGGTGCAAAAAAAAAAAAAAAAAAAAAAGGGGGGCAAGTAAATGCTGTAAAATACAGTTTCTTGTAAATGTGCAGTTGTACAGAACCTTTTTCTTTTAGGGCAATATTTGAGCATATACGGATATGTCCAAAACAAAACGCCACAGTTCTCAGTCCCAACAGTATATCTTCCTAAATTTCTCTCACCAGGTTGCAAGGCCCCAGGGGGAATTCTAGGACACCATTTCAGGCTTGCATTTCAAAACTGATTTAGCTGCAGCTCAACAGTATCCTGTGTTCAGAGCTATATAACAAATTGTCACAAATGGTACCTGTTATCTTCAGTACTATATTCTCAATGTATCTTATAGTAACATTGTACTATATATATTCCTAAAGCTGTGATGATTATCTAAGGTATTTTCATCTACTTCTGAGTTTCCCTGAAACTGTATTCATCCTGCAAAGTAACATCTCTTTTACTGGTAAATATACAGAATAACTTTCATTGAAAAACTTTTACTCTAATTAATCAAACCCCAAATTATATTCCTGAAGTTGCCCACAAAATACTGCTCAAGAAGCAAATGAAGATCTCACAAGAAATCATCCTAGATGTAAACTTCAGCAAGTGTTCCAAAAGCAGTAAATGACGCTAGCAGTGCCTGAGTAATGAGCTTTTTTGCAGAAACACATGTTCGAGACTGCTCAAAAGAATTTGCTCTTACAGTGGTCAAATCACAGCTGAAGCTGTTCAAATAGCTCTGCAAAGTCATTCTGCATGTTGAAAGAACAAGAGGTGACTGAAGTCGCAGAAATTTAGTTCATGAAGAGTGAGTATAAAGCTTACATGCTCTGACAGAATCATCAGAGGTCTGTCTGTGATAACTCCACTTGTCTTGCACTTCTTTCTTCATTTATAAATGCCACTGATTCATCCCCACCACACTGACATGCTGTACACCTCCTATTATTCTTCATGGAAGAAAACTCATCCCTGTTTGTGAAGTCCTGCTTTGGCAGCCTTCTCCCCTACCTCAGGCCATACAACTGCCAGTTCACAGTTTCTCTGCTCTCCATTCAGCCACCAAACCACTTGCCAAACTGAAGGCCTGAGCAGCTTCCAGTACATTTCCTTTTCCTCGCTGCTCTCCTGCCTGGGCCCTGCATATTGAAGAGGCAGCTAACAGCTAGCCACCAGCAAGCAGCTGTGCACCACCTGTTCCTCTAATCTCCTGACCATCTTCCCTGGATTAAGAAATTTGATTCACCCATAAGCCAGACAGAGAATGAAAGGCTGCAGGAGACATCACACAGGTATGAAACAGACCACCGCAGTTCATGCACATGTGAAAGCATGCCTGGTAAAACTGTCAAGTTCCCCCTCCAGAAAACTGTCCTCTCCATGCCAGAGACTCCCTGAAACTTCAAGCAAAATGCACAGAATGAGCTGGGACTTCAACTTCTCAGGAGGCTGTAGATTTACCAGCTGAGTTCACAGTTCGCTAAAATAGGATACAGCCATATTCAGCAACAGGGTTTAATTCTGTTAAGTAATGATTTCACCTGTGGTCTAGAGTATTAATTTTGATAGAGTCTTATAAAAGAAAGTCATTACAGATGCCTTAAAGATGAACATCTACAAAGTGAATGGCAGTTATAAATCCATCACTATCTAATTGATGCAGTCCATATGCCAATGTATTTTCTTGCCCTGTCTTCTCCTTCCTTCTTTTTCTCAGTCAAAGATTTACTTTTCCCAATAATTAAATTAAATTAGATAAATTTGAGCCTAACTGAAACTAATTTTGTATAATATCCCAAACCATTTGCATAAGGCTTCTAAAAATCTCCAAGCTATTTCTCTAGGCAGTGGGGTAGCTAATTATCTACCTCTTGAAGCAGCCTTCAAGGCATCACAGATCATATGTTTAGAAGACAGAACAATTTCATTCCTTTGAAAAAAAAAGTGTCCATTACAGTCCTAATGCATCATGAAAATTCCATGTTTCCACAGAGATTAAATAATTCACCCTCCATGGAATATATTTGATCATATAATAACAGGCAGACATGATCATTATGCCCTGAATATCACCATTTAGGAAATCAATTCCTGAACTTTTGGGATATGCAAATCCAATTGATTCTTGAACTGTGGAGCTCTTAAAATGAACTGAGACTTTTGGCACCGTGCAAATATTCACCATCCCTTCAGGCTGGGCCAATTTATCTGGCACCCTCTCCCACATACAACAGATTCCATCTCAACTCAGTAGGATAAGTTTCCCTGCAACAATTTGGTTTACAAAAGCTAAACTATACTACAGAAGTATTGTAATTATGATCATTGTTCAGCAAGGATAAAATATTAGAAACAAAGGAATTAAACATGTGACATTGTGGTTCAAAGGCAGTGTCTCTCTCCATGTTCTTGGAATACAAAGTTAACTTTTCACACAAAAGTCCCTCGGCCACAACCCCTCACTGACACAGTGAACATCCGACTGGGGCTGACTCACAACCTGTTGTTTTGAACCACGGATGGGCTGAGCTCTTGTTTGACTATATATAAGAATCTGGTAGGACTCACCAAGATCCAAAATATCCAGATCTCTCACGACTCTTTCATAGTGGCAATTTTCAACTCAACAACAGAATTAAAGTGGTGTGTCACTAAAGCGAGACAAGCAAACACATAACACCATGATTTTTTGTTTTTTTTTCTCCAAGCATTCAAGTATAAAGCTAATCATAACTCAGTCTAAGACTACAGTTCTTATTGTACTTGAAAATTAAGTTATCATTAAATTCTAGGTGATTTTTTTTTTCCCCTGGAATGTATATGCAAGCAGAACTCCTTTTAAAATTAATATGTTCCAAGCATGAAAAAAGAATTCTCATTCCAAAGGTGGCCAAGGGTTAAAGGTTCAAGCCCACACCCCTTCCAGGTTCATCTGCAAGCTAGGGCAAGAGATTGTGGATGACAATGATAGATGGGGGGAATAACAACTTGGCATCTGATGTGAAGGAGACTTTTACGCTTTAGAATAACCAAAAAATCATGATTCACCCATATGTACCTGTTAATGTGGTTTAAAACATTTCCTTAATGAAGGGAGTGAATGCTTTTCTTCTCTTCAAGATGGGTGTAATTTTCATCAGTGTTTTACCCTTTCCTTCAGTGCTGAAGATACCACCAAAGCAAAGTGCTCAGCAGAAGCCTATTCAGAACTGAGAGACATGAGGGATTCACATTATGAAGTCACAGTGGCAATTTCTGTCCCAGCCTGTTTTAGGAAGAGGTTAAACCCTAAACAATTCACCAAGGAACGTCTACCACATTACATTTACAGCCATAACAAAAACACTTCTAGGTCCCTGGAGAGCTCAGTTATAATCCCACATTTAATTACAACCTGAGTCTCACATCCCGTCTGTCTAAATTACTTACCAGGGCTAGCACAGCTCAACATCAAACTTTCTGGTGCCATACTCGACCCTCTTTCCTTGGTGTTCCAAGCACCTAAAGTAAAAATATTAAGAGGCCCAAACACAATCTACTGCAGTACAAATGTACATTATAAAGTATTTTTCTGAAATTTTGAAACCCTTGAGTGCATTTGCACTCAAGTGAACCAAATCCTTTGCACCCTCGAGAATGCATACAGGAAAAGGAGTAACAGTTGCTTCTGAATACTCTTCATCCACTTTATAACTAGGACCTAAACCCTATTATTTCTTTCATAGAAAGAGACCAAAGTTCTTCTTGGTTTTATGCAAATCTTTTTTATTTTGAGGATGGAGAAGTACTTCCTCCTGACAGTTGTAATATTACAGTTTAGACTTCAATTCTTTTCAACAGTCTGCATTACAGTACTTTTTCTTCCATTTCCCACAGGTCCATTGAGGCCATGAGTAATTTGGAATAGCAGATTTTCCCCATCCTGCTTTTCCATGGAGCTAAAAATAAATATACAGCCAACAACAGTGACAGTAACAGAAATAATTTACAATCTCATTATCAAGGTGCTGATAGGAAGAGATAGGATGCATTTAGGGCACAGAGACTGAAGAGGAAGAGGAGTCAGTGCATTATCACAGTACCTGTTCTGCCAAGGGCTTGCAAGTTAGTCCTTGGTAATTTACAGCATTTCTCCAAAACCAGGTTCCCCAAACTGCCAGTTTCTCTACTACCTATTTCTCCAGTATCCTCTAGTATCAACTGATAGGATGGTCATTCTTTCCTCTACAGGTTCTGATAGTACAGAATATGCAATACTGAAGTTCAGTGGTCATAGGAGTTGAAATAAGCACCCTCAAATCAAAATATGTATTTGTTTACATTAATAATCTCAGCATGCTACAAGTATTGTAAAACCAGAACTTCTGTTCAAACTCACTGAGGGCAATTGAAAAAAATGCCTAATAACCAGAGCAGGCTTTGGTAAAAATAAATATTAATGAAAATATATATGCATATCTAGATTTCTTTGAACTACTTTGATCTGGAAAGTAGGTTGTATGGCTGTTATTGTCAAGCTTTTAATGAGGTTTCTAATAGTTCACAAAAAGAGCAGAAACTACAAATACAAAAAACACTTGTAATTCTTAGTACATCCAGTATTAATATGCTCTAATTTATATAGGGGAATATGGGTTTAAATGAAATTTAAAACAATTCAGTACTTATTAGTCTTAGAGCATGTCCCGAAATTATATAGAATAAAATTAATTCAAGTTTTATATAAAGTGGAGGACAGATAATCACTACAGCAATGTTCACACACTAAAAACACTGAGAAAAGATACAACATGAAGAAAATTATAGTAATATTATGCACCTGTGTCTTTATGGGTATAAAGAAACAAACAGGCTGAAATACCGATTTGATTGACAGGAAAAAAATAGAATTTGATAGTGATCATAAAAGATACATTTTACATTAGGAAACAAGGAAACATTTAGGATATCAGATTTCAGGTAGTAAATTGCCAAGTAAAAAGCTTATTTAGAAACAGTAGAATAAAGGTAGCAATTAAAATAACATTTGAAGGTATATTTTCTGAACTATTTTAACAACAACAAAAATGCATAATTTACTTGCACTGAATATTTTTTGCAATGCAGCTGCCAGATTCGTGCCACACTGAATTTATTCACTATCCTTTTTTAAAAAAAACTAGACTGATACATTTTCCATGAAGTTATTTAAATACCACTCCGAGATGCCAAGTTGGCTCTGTGACTGCAAAGATATATTTTTTAAAGAGTGTGAAATAATTCATTAACATATTCACGAGGGAGTAAAAGAACTGCAGACTTCAGGTGAAAGAGTAGCTTAAGTATCACCAGAGCTAAATTGCATCAAAAGGTGCTAAATCCTGTGAACGTGCTTGCTATAGCACCACTGAGACTTCTACCAAAACAGAGAAGTGTTCATGTAAGTCCCCAGGAGCTTTACAACAAAGAGGAGAAATTTGGTTTAAATAAGGACACTGGTGCAAAGAAGCCACCATAACAGAAAAATTAAAAAAAAAAAAAAAAAACAAAACCAAAAGAGGAAGAAATAAAGAAAAAAACGTAACAAAGGCATTTCCAGTCAGAAAGTAATGTTCTGGCAAACAAGAGGGAAAAGTTGGTTTACAAACTGCATAGAAACTTCTTGATTTGCTGCAATTTCTTCCAACCCTATCCTTTAAAATAGCCTATGAAATTCACACCCCACAGATATGTGTGACTGAGTACTGTACATGCTAGCTACAAAAGCAGTGTTGCCTGTACAGCATCTTCTGCAGTGGAGACAGAACATCCAGATTAAGAGCATGGGAAAGAACAGTGAGAGTTATCATTACATTAGGACCTGTCTAATCTATTCTTATTCCTTAAAGTGGTTTTCCCCACATTTAGAAAACAATCATTGAAGCTGCAATCTCCCAGTCTTATTGTCTAACGTTCTATGTTGGTTTGGAGCAAAGAACAGGATTAAGTGATTATCCTCTTTTCTTGGCAAATATATCCCCTCCTCCAATTTTGATGTCATTGTTAACATCTCTCTCTATTCGTGACTGTACATGTGCTTTGTCTTTAATGGACTCTTGTTGGCTTGTCTGCAGTTTCTTTAGCTTCTATAAAAAACATGTAAATAACTTGGCCTATTAGCAGAAATGCAACAGTACCAGTTTTGTAAACAGTAATACAGTTTATTGCTGTGAACAGCAATACAGAACAATTAGTACTGGACAATTCCACTACAGTTAAAGAAATATATTTAAAATAAACTGATTGTAGCTTTCCAGGAAGCACAGATTAAAAACAGCTATTTAAGAGGAACTTCTATCATCATCCTCAGGACTATTTTGATTCAGGAAAACTGCATTTCACGATTGGTTTGTCTGGGCTTGTATTTGGGTTTCTTCTTTTTTTTTTTCCTTCCCTTTTTCTTGAAGTACCTCAAAACAACCCTTGTGCCCAAATAAAACAGCAGCTCTGCACAGACCTCTTGCATCCTCCCTTCTCATACATTAACTATCTTGTACAGTCCATTTCAAGGTGGTTCAGTTGAAGACAAACAGATTTATGCAATTCTGCAAAGGGATCAGAATTGCTTTCCATTCTTACACATGAATTCACAGATCATCTGACATTTATCAGTGTTTGTTCTCGTTGGTCCTTGTCTCCCTCCAGTGGTGGGAGGATCAGACCTCTCTACACTTCAGACAAGATACATGGCCACCCTCTGACTATATTACACAGCTAAGCCTTCCTCAAACTTGTTGTCCCTTCACTGAATGAGGAACCTCAGAAATACTTGTTATTTTTCCTCCAAACATGCAACTTCTTGTGATTTTAATACTAATTCTTTTCCATCTCCAATTCATCATTATTCAAGGTCAATCCTGATCTCTTATGTAGTTTCAACTTCAAGCCATTAGCAAATTTCATTAGCACATTCTTGTTTTTATCCTACTTTTTGGTAATTAGTGAAAATAATAAATAAGATCAATGTCAAAACCAGTCCCTGAGGAACTCCACTAATAACCTCCCTCCAGCCTTATAGCTTCTTTCAACATAGTTTCTTGTTATCTCCTTCAGTTGTTCCCAAAGCATTTGTACTAACAACCATCTCCTCCAGTTTAGATAGCATTTTTCCCACACAGCACCATATGGAGTGCTCTGCTGGGGCTGGGGAGGACTCAATCTTTTCTTTGCTCTCAAGGTGAGTGACACGGCTATGGGAGAGACAGAGGGCGCATTGCAAAAGGTGTTGTCAGGGAGAAAATTAAAAAGCCATCATATGTGGCCCTGATGGGAACTTATCTGGAAGATTATGCATAACTTATTCCATTTAACAATTAAAAATAAAATATAAAGGAAAAAAAGCCCTGAAGGAGAACAATTAAAAAGTCACTTGTGGCAGCCAAATAGAAGGACCTACTTTTGTAGCTTAGCAAAAGGATGTTGTTTGTATGGCAAGGTTTTGGTACTGAGGGGACTACAGGGGTAACTTCTGTGAGAAGGACAAGCTCAGTAGCAGCAGCAGTAGCACCAGGGTAACATATTTAAGAAGGGGAAAAAAGCCCTGCACAACTGTAGCTGGAGAGGGAACTGAGAATGTGAGAGCAACAACTACAGAGACACGAAGGTCAGTGAAGGAGGACAAGGAGGAGGCACTCCACTCCCAGAGTAGAGATTCCTCTGCAGCCTGTGGTGCAGACCATGGTGAAGCAGCTGTGCTCCTGCAGCCTCCTGAAGCCCATGGAAGACTCCACACCAGAGTAGGTGTGACCCAGTAGGAAGCCTGAGCTCAAGCAGACTCCTGGCAGGACCTGTGGGCCCACTGAGAAAGGAGCCCATGCTAGAGCAGGTTTTCTGGCAGGACCTGTGAGCCCACAGGAGACCCAAGCTGGAGCAATTTGCTCCTGAAGGACTGCACCCTGTGGAGGGACCCATGCTGGAAAGGCCCTATGGAAAAGACTCACATTGGAGAAGAAAAACTCTCCCATGGGAAGGAGCCCATGCAAGAGCAGGAGAAGAGTGTGAGGAGTCCTCTCTCCCTGAGGAGAAAGGAACAGCAGGGATAACATGTGATGAATGGACCTCAACCCTCATTCCCTGTCCCCCTGCACCACTGAGGGGGAGGAGTTAGATAAAAACAGGAGTAAAGTTAAGCACAGAAGGAAGTAAAGGGGGATGGTACTTTAGGATTTAGTTTTCTTTCTTTGTCATTATCCTACTCTGATTTGGTGGTAGTAAATTGAACTCATTTCGCCAATTCAAGTCTGTTCTGTCCACAGTGGTAACCAGTAAGTGATCTCTCCCTGCCCTTAACTCAAAATCCTTTCATCATATTTTCTCTCCCTTGTCCACAGTTGAGGATGGAGAGTGATAGAGCAGTTTTGGTGAGAAACAGACATCCAGACATGGTCAACCCATCACATCACCTCAATAGAAAAAGTCAGAGATAGAGAGAAGACTGTTTAAAAGCAATAGGACAATGATAAAAATTCCCACAGACACATTCTGTCTGGAACTCATAAAATTTTCAGATCATGAAAGGCATAAGGCTTGTGACTAGACTTGTATATGTGAGGAGAGAATCTAGAAAC
>VZRX01020072.1:493317-506548 GCA_013398075.1 Notiomystis cincta
GAAAAAAGCCCTGCACAACTGTAGCTGGAGAGGGAACTGAGAATGTGAGAGCAACAACTACAGAGACACGAAGGTCAGTGAAGGAGGACAAGGAGGAGGCACTCCACTCCCAGAGTAGAGATTCCTCTGCAGCCTGTGGTGCAGACCATGGTGAAGCAGCTGTGCTCCTGCAGCCTCCTGAAGCCCATGGAAGACTCCACACCAGAGTAGGTGTGACCCAGTAGGAAGCCTGAGCTCAAGCAGACTCCTGGCAGGACCTGTGGGCCCACTGAGAAAGGAGCCCATGCTAGAGCAGGTTTTCTGGCAGGACCTGTGAGCCCCCAGGAGACCCAAGCTGGAGCAATTTGCTCCTGAAGGACTGCACCCTGGGGAGGGACCCATGCTGGAAAGGCCCTATGGAAAAGACTCACATTGGAGAAGAAAAACTCTCCCATGGGAAGGAGCCCATGCAAGAGCAGGAGAAGAGTGTGAGGAGTCCTCTCTCCCTGAGGAGAAAGGAACAGCAGGGATAACATGTGATGAATGGACCTCAACCCTCATTCCCTGTCCCCCTGCACCACTGAGGGGGAGGAGTTAGATAAAAACAGGAGTAAAGTTAAGCACAGAAGGAAGTAAAGGGGGATGGTACTTTAGGATTTAGTTTTCTTTCTTTGTCATTATCCTACTCTGATTTGGTGGTAGTAAATTGAACTCATTTCGCCAATTCAAGTCTGTTCTGTCCACAGTGGTAACCAGTAAGTGATCTCTCCCTGCCCTTAACTCAAAATCCTTTCATCATATTTTCTCTCCCTTGTCCACAGTTGAGGATGGAGAGTGATAGAGCAGTTTTGGTGAGAAACAGACATCCAGACATGGTCAACCCATCACATCACCTCAATAGAAAAAGTCAGAGATAGAGAGAAGACTGTTTAAAAGCAATAGGACAATGATAAAAATTCCCACAGACACATTCTGTCTGGAACTCATAAAATTTTCAGATCATGAAAGGCATAAGGCTTGTGACTAGACTTGTATATGTGAGGAGAGAATCTAGAAACAGTTCCTTTTGAAACAGTTTCATTTATGAGATCTACAACACCAATATTGGCACTACCTGAAAGTAGCAGGCTTGATAAACCCAGTAAGTTCCTTCAGCGACCTCCTTTTTTTTTTTTTACCAAAGGTCCTCAGTGTTGACATCATCGTCTCCAGTGCAAGGCAGAAGAACGAGGCACACATTTACACCCAGCAGTTTTCAAAACCATCACTCAAAGTCAGGCCCTAAAGGATAATATGCAACTAGAATTGAAGATACTGGATATTTTACCTGCATAAACATTCCTAGACCATTGCTGCCTTTAGCTCTTTACTTACATCTCTCTCTGTGTAGCTTCACAGATCAGCTTAATTCCCTCCTTGTCCAACCAGGACATGCTCAGAATTTACTTAAAATAGCCTCAATAGCATACCAGCTCTCAGATTTTCATGAGCTCAAACTGATACTGGAATACAGAGTGCCAGAGCTAGTTTATTAGTTTTACTATCTCTGTCTGCTCACAAGCCTAAACAGAAGTTTTAGCCCAAAGGGGATGGCAAGATGTAGTGGTTTGGTATTTTACTGCAGATAAGTCAATGAAAGAAGCAGTGAAAAGAGAGGGAGGAAGCTGAAGCAGGGTAGGACGGAATATTTTTGGATGTCAAAGTCTGTTATATTGTCATTTTCATGAACCAATATTGTATTTAAAGCTAGAAGATCTCATAACTTACTGTGAAGAAACAGATGGTTTAAAATCAGTATTACCTCTGACATTTATGAGCCCCCTTGCAAGGTACAGCTTTCAGTTTGTGGGGGGAAGGGGTGTTGGTGGGGGTTTTTTATCATTTGGGGATGATTTATCATTTTGGCCCTGTATGATTTACCTCTTTAATTCCTTCCCCAATAACTTACTCCATGTATTAAACTACAATATCAATTCAACCACTCAAAAATAGCATTAAAAATTATTCACTTAATTCCACTTTAAATATTCCATTGTTATTGTTCTACTGACCCTTACTCTTTTAACTTTTTTTTCCAATAATGACATCTATAAAAAGGGAAGAGATGAAGTTAAGTCTATGTCAGTACACCCAGTTGTGACTCCTTTCTGCACACCTGTTAATACCTGTATTAACACATAGGTATGGCTGCCATCAGCACAATGAATTTGCTCAGTTCTAAACTGGAAGCGTGCAGTGCTCCCACAACGTAATTCCTACACACACTTCACTTGAATGAAAATGAACAAACAGAACCTGGGAACAAAAGAGGTTTTTTCATCCTACAGACTAAAAATAAAATCCCATTGTTTAGGATTAGTATGAAATTGAGTGTGTTAAAAAAACACATTTGTGTCAGAGCAATCAAATAATGAAGAGGGGAAATAAAACAAACACCAAAACAGCCCACTCCTCCTTTCAGAAAAGAAGCCCTGACTTGCTCACTGTTGCCACATTCACTCAGGATGTTACCCAGCCATGCTGTAATCCCTGCACTACCTGACTGAGCAGAGGCTCAGTGTTCAAGGAACCATCCTAACTATCAGGTAGGAGACTGATAGGAAACAACTCTGGCAATATTTAGCTCTTCACATGAAGTGTAAAGCAGACCCCCAGCTGAACAGCCAAGAGCACTTGTCTCAGTTGTGAATGATAACTGTTCCAACTGGTGCCCTCGTTAAGGCTAGAAGAGTGTGTTAAATGACTGGGTTTATTGTCTTCTCTGCCTCTTCCTCACTGTCACTTTGGCTCAAAACACCTCACATTTCCCAGCAAGACTTTCATTAAGATACCTCTAAAGGTATCATTTTCCAATGCAAGTTACAATTCACACATGTATTGTGGACCAAAACCATTACACCAGAAAGAACAGCTAAAACGCTAAAGCAAAACTGAAATTTAAATCTTAGTTATAGACTATTATTTTAATAGTAGTGATTGCTTAAAACCATCTTGGAGACTGCAAAAAAGAAGTTGGAGCACATGGACATTATACACACCTTTAAGTCTTCATATGATTAAAGACAAAAGACAGTTCTGCTTTAAGTTGGGTCTCCAGCCTTGAACTTGATAGCATTACTCCAAATATAACAAATTTATCACTAATAACAAGTGAAAGTCCATCAGTAGCTAATCTGTGGACATAAAGACCTAAAATAAAATACATTTGATAGGTCAGCTTTATTCAAGAAACCACTCAAGAATAACAGCACTTGTCAGGAAGTGAGAGACGAAGAGTTCTGGAGTTACCACTCACATAACATAGGCTTTCCAACATAGCCTAATTTCTCCCCCCCCCCAAAAAAAAAAAAAAAAACACAACATTTTTTTGCCACAGTAGCAGTGAATACTTTCATAGGTGAACACTGGCATGTGGGCTACTGTGCAAGAGTAGCTCCCATCCTTGAAAGGCATTGAAACAACACACAAGAAGTCTGGGGGAATGGCTGGTCATGTACCACTTGTTCAAAGCCAACAAATGTAAATGTTTTGATAGAATAAAGCACCAATTCCTAGTAAAGAACAATTTATTTGCTTACTCCTCACAAGCAGAGAATATCTGACCACAAAATAGCCACTTGCCTCCTCCATTGTCAAGTCAGGAGATTATCTAGAGAAACAGAATTAGGCAAATTTGAGTACCTGTGTTTTCTCGAAATACAAAAGAGACAAGACAGGGACTTGGTTCACTACATGGGACAAAACAAATCAGTTTAACTACTTAATCTCTATTTGCATTAACACTTATAAAATACTTCCTTTCCTGCATTATTAGGCTGAGTGAATCATCAAGGATCACTATATGGAGCCCTCCTACTTTTTAAATAAGGATGCTTATGAAATAATTAAGAACACAACTGTCATGTGGGAGCCAAGTAGTTCAACTACCTTTGCCCTCAATTTATGGCATAATTTTCCAGAAGAGTAACAGTTTACTCCTCCCATCATTCTAGCACAGTAAGTAAATCTTGAAAAAAATCTTTAAAAATGACTACTTCCCCTGCTTTTTCCTGTCTCTGTAAAAAAATGATTGATTAGGAAGGGACACACAATGGAAATGCTGCTGAAATGTCAGGCTCGTTTTTTTACAAAATATCATTTAAAATGTTATTTTAGTCTATACACTTGCCACTCACTGCAACATGTTCATGAGCAAAGCTTATAAAAAACAGACCATAAAAAATTAAATCTTGCAACATCTTTCAAGAGAAGAGGAACAATGAAGTTAAGTCCTATTTGTTTCCTCTTCAAGTCAAATGCCACTGGTGTTGGTGTCACAGAATGAAATCAAGGAAGTTCATGACTGAAAACAGCTTTCTGGTTGGGAGCAGCCTAGATGTTAAAGCAGACCTTGACTCAGTTCAAGGTCACTTTTCTTTGCCCTTTTACTTTCTGATGTGTCACACAGGAAATCAGTTATTTGGTACAGGGGCAGAAACTAAAAAAAAAAAAATGCAAAGATTTGTTGGGTCCCATGTGCCGCTGTTTCATATTCCCAGAGATTATAAAATGAGGATAATTAAATACATGAACCTCCCAAGAGTATTGTGAATAGTAATTAGACAACAAATTTAGAGCACTTTGAGAATGAGAAGTACTCTGTGTCAGTATTTACTGCTATCTTTATTCATACTGAAAAACCCAAAAATATTTTTTTTACATTTATAGGAGTAAATGCATTAAGATGCTCAAATGCAAAGTAGGAACTTTTCAGAATTATTTCAAGAAACTAAAACTATGAAAAACTGTTCATGCAGTCTTTATAGAAGATGGCAACTCTTGAGCTCGGATATCAAGTAAAAGAGCTGTTAAAAATAGTGAAAAAGTCAAACTACATTTGGAGTAATAACTGGCAAACTTTTCTAGATCTATAAAGAAACCAAATTTATCAGCTTTCTATCCGGGATAGCACACATTATTCTACAGAAATAAAAATCAGCATTCAATTTTGAAGTGGACAAATTAAACTATAAAAAATCCTGCTCGCTGACTGGAGATCATTCTGTGTGCACAAAATGGCCATGAGCAGATCAGGTCCTTCAACTATTTCACTATTTAAAACACAGGATCATGGAACTGTAATGGTAGGAAGATGGAGATGTTCTAGTCAAACCTCTACAGCTTAGAAGGGTCAAAGACAGTAGGCTGCTCAGGCCTGTCTGGATTTTGAGTAACTCCAAGGATGGAGAGCTACAGACTCCCTCCCTGGACAGTCCATCTAACAGACAGCCCACCCAGATTGTATCTTCTCTTCTTCACTGTATTTAGAAACAGCTTCCAGGAGAATTTGCTCTCTTTCCTGGGGATCAAGATGAAGGTGACTAGTCTGTAGTTGGCCTGATCCTCTTGCTCGACCTTCTTGAAGATGGGAGCACACAGGAACTTCATCTCAAGCTCTACAACCTTTCAAAGGCCACCAAATGTAGCCCCACATACAAGTCATGGGTGCATTCCCAAGAGGTCTCATCTCCTCCACCAGAGGTAAGTCTTCCATGCTCCAGGCTTTCCCAGTGTTCTCGAGGGACTGGGACTCCTGAAGACAGATCTTCCCAGTAAAGATGAAGGAAAAAAAGGCATCAATAACCTTGGCCTTCCTAATTTTCTTTGTCATCAGGGCATCACCTTCAGTACCAGACACACATTTTCCTTTTGTAGAAGTCCTCCTCATTCCCTCTCACATCATTTGCCAGATTGAACTTCATGGACACTTTGGCTCCTCTAATCTCATTTGTGCAGTCAGTTACTTTTGTATTCCTCCTAAATTAACTGACTACGTGTATTCTTACATTTTATTTTTTAGTTCTGTCAGGAGAATCTTGTTGATTTTGTGCAGACCTCCTGACAATCTTGCCTGTTTCCTAAAAATCAAAATGGATCATTCTTGAAATTGGAGCTGGTCATTCCTGAAAAATCATACAGACTTTCTAGATCCCTCTTCTCTCCAGGGTTGTAACCCATGGTATTCTTTCAAGCAAGTTCCTAAACAGGCCAAAGTCAGCTGTCCTGAATTCCAAGACTGTGATCCTATTACTTGTTTCAATCTTTCCTCTCAGGATCCTGAACTCCACTATTTCAAGCTCACTGTCACCTAGGCACTACCACTGGTCATTCCTGACCAGTTCTTTCTTGCTTGTAAGTAAGGGATCCTGCAGAGCAGATTCTCAACTGCCTGTGTCAGGAAGTTGTCATTGCTACACACTGGAAAGAATCCTCCTGGATTGCTTGTGTCCTGCTCTGTTACCCATCCAGCACAGATAGGGGTATTTTAAAGTCTCACAGCCTGTGAGCATGAGGCTTCTTCCAGATATCTGAAGGCCTTAACTACCTCTTTTGCTTGATCAAAGACCCACCATACCATCCACATTGGTCTATCTGCTAATTCCAACCCATGAGCGCTCAGCTGGCTCATCCAGATCAAGACAGCTCTGTGTGTTCCTCCTACCTTCTTACATAAAGGTCAGCTCCCCCACCTCACTGTCCTGGCTTGTCCTTCCTGAAGGTCCTGTATCCATACACAGCAGCACATCTCCTTTTGAGCTATCCCCCCGTGTCTCTAATATCCCTCAGACCATAGCCCTGTAAACACAGAAGGACACTGTTTCCCCTGCAGCAGGCACTAGTGTACAGGCACTTGAGAGAGGTGCCCACTGGTGCTGATATCCCAATAAATGGATGAACGTTTCTTCTGTCATGTTGTCATCTCACTGCTCCCTTTATTTGCGTGCATACATCTGAAATGGGCCCACTTTCCCTGTTTTGTTGATGAGAGGGTCTTTCTTGCCCTCTCTTGTTCATGGGTTGACATCTCACTTATCTGTCATTCCTAGCTGAAAGCTCTCCATTTATCAGACCAGGCAGCTGTTGGCTCTTCATAGCAATCCTTGGTCTTCACAGAGTGTCCCATGGTTGTCAGAGTACATCATACTTAAGGCATTTCTTTTGAAAGAAGTCTCTTCATTCAGCCACTCTACAACATACACATTTCTTGGGAAAGTATCTATCACTTAAAGGAAGGAAATCAATCTTGAAGAGGACCCCCCCCCTTTGAAATAAAATTGTGTCTGGAGCACTGTCTTCACATTTTGACAATACCTGAGTTTTTATTGATTTCACTTCATTCTGATTGATTCCATCTCTACCACAACTCTGTTGCTTCCTAGAACCTGACCCTTTGACTTCAGAAACCTAAAGCTTCAGGTCGAATGATTAAACGCATTCTTATACATTTATGGAAAAAAAAAGTTCAAGAAATCCAGTTACCTAAACAGCTAGAGAAAACTAATATATAAAATATAAGCAAAAGCTACAGATTTTATTTAATACACTCTGCTTTTGGGATACTCATCCTTCTGCCCACAAAGTACCTCAAAATAAATATTCTGATGTAATATTTCCAAAACGATCCCAGAGATCTATAATTGTACTACTTATTTTCAGAGACGAGTTATGCAGCCTTGTTGATTTTCAAGATCATTTGGACTCAACTAATTTGCAAAAATGGGGCTGAGATGCATTTGAAAGATTCATCTTCTAATATTAGAAGAGACCAAAGATTGGAGACATTCAGCAGTTGCAAATCTAACTAAAAATTTATTATTCAGATAATTTCACAACAAGAAAGTTTGGATCTTTAAATGAACAGGCTAAAACTATAAAGTGACCAAATAACCAATCTATAATTTCAATTAAACAGTTCCTTACAACCAAGAAAATCTCTAATCCTTTATTTCAGTGAATATTCATTTGACTCCCTTGTCTTACTTCAGGATTCTCCTCATTAGATTTGCACCTCAATGGTATTGCACCTGGACACCAAGATCCATTTTTGCAAATGCAAAGCCAATTCATTTCTTTTTCTACGATTTGCTTTCATAAATCAGGAACCATTGGAATTACACACATAATAAAAAGTATGGGGGAAGGGAAATCCCTCGGCAAGCAATTTGCCAGCCAAAGATTTAATATCAATTGAGTTGAACAGTCAATCCCAATTTAGGGACAATATGCCCTTAAGATGCTCAGCCCTGAGTACAATAGTATCCAACCTGAGCCAGTTACAAACCTGCCACTACCAGCTATTCCTGTACAAACAGCCAGACTGCTACATGCCTTTTCAGAAAAATCACTTGGCAAAAATTTTATGAACCACAACATTTAAAGCCGTATTAAGGTCCACAAATAGTACAAGTAATTTTTAAAAAAACTTCCTCTGTTGCAGAAAGAAAAAGATGTCATTATGAACTTTAGCAATGTCAGCAACAGCATTGTGTGCTGAATAGGAGCCTGATTGGAGCATGTTCTAAGAAAACCAGGTTGATTTAATCATTCCACGCCAGGTGTTGGATTTTTTCAGCACAATATACACAGTGGGTAACTGACACAAGAAAATCTCCAGTTTCTAGGAGTTCAGTGCTTTTCAGGTCAGTTTTGTGTCAAAGGGATGTATTTATAGAAGCTGTGTTGGCTAGAAATTGTGAAGTCAGAAAAGTATTCTGAGCTCACTGGAAATTTCTAAATGGATTTCTTTTTAATTGAACAACACTTCATTGCAATGGGATAGCCACAAAACTTCATTTGGTAGTGTAACTTCTCCCCCTGCTTCTTTGGCTGTATGCTCCTACAAATGATATTTTAACCTGTGTGTATGTGAACACAATTGGGTAGGGCTGCTTGGTTGGAAATTGTTGGGCATAATATGGAGCCCTCTAGCTCCTAGCAGCACCAAGTTCCTCTGTGCCAAGCACCAGCAAAACCACTCAGTCTCCAAGCTGCACACTTACATTTAGAGCCCATCCATAGGAAAGAGGGAAAGAGACAGAGAAGCAAAACAATTTGATTTTGTTTAGGTGAGCCACCAGAGTCAGAGACTAAGCCAAAACTGTACTTCATAGCCAACACCTCCTCTCCTAGAGCAGGGGAAATAATTTCCCAAGGACTACCATTGCCTGCATTTCTTAGTTTAAGTGATGAGAAGAAAAATTCCTAAGCCTGATTAGTGACAGGTTTCTTCCTCCCTCCATTCCTTTCCCTCTCCCTCCTTCCCTTTTCTCCAAAGGTACTTCACATACTGCCAGATTTATCTTGTGCAAAATTGCCACTGTAGCTCTGCCAGGTTATAGAGGGGAGAAAAAACATTGACAAAACAAAAAAACTGATTAAATGACAATCACTTGCAGACTTAAAGAAGTGTTCAACTAGAATTTGGGGATGCAGATTATCAATGCATTAAAGAGGCATATGAACCACAGCACTTATGTTGAAATACCCACCTTTTAAAGAACAGAGATTAAAAGAGAATTAAAAACTAAATCATTTTTTTAGCCTGTGGAGACAGCAGTGAAGGTTACACCTGTTGCCACACATGCAGAAGTCACAAGCACGTGCACCTGACCACCCTGAGGCACTCAGCTGTACGGGCACTGGGGGCCACAGTTTAACCACAGGGGAGAGGACACACCTCGACTGACCACACCTGGCCAGGATCTCCCAGTAAGCCACAAAGAGATTTGTCTTCTTTCCAAGACAGTGAGGAGCTGCACATCTGAGGTCAATAGCACATGAAACTCAAACTAATAAGGACTAATGAGTTAAAAGCACATTGCTATGGACTGCTTCTAGGCAGAAATAAACTTCTAGGTTTTGCCTGTTCATTCAAAGAGCAGATTGTTCCCAAGTGAGATGCAAGAAAGATCAAACTTCAGATACAACAAATTTTCTATCTGATCTTTATTCCATCATAAAACTACAATTTGTCAGATGGTAACATTTCATGGAAACACTTTCTTTTGACAGAACACAGACAGAGGCAGGCTGGAAACCTGCTGTTTTGTACTGCTTATTTACCTGTCTCCTCAGCAATGAGGAGCTGGATGTGAAGGCTTGCAGGTTTCAGAGCCACCTGAGTTCCCAGCTGTCTGATTCCAGCCTGTGACTCCCAGGACAGCCTCCCACTCACCAGGAAACCCAGGGAGCCCATACAGCTGCTGAATAAAACTGCTGTAATCCTTTTAGTTTCACTAGCAAACCCCACTGATCAACAGCAGCAAAACAGTTGAACCCTGTCAACTTCACACAGCAGCAGTCAGGGATCCTGGGGAGCACACCAATTTCATAAGCAAAACATTGTGGTATTTTAATAGCATGTTCTGGAGGAGGGGGACAGCTTCTTATCCCAGTTTAGAATTGTCACTGTTTTGAATAAAAATTGGTGAACAAAAATTCGGTTTCCAAGCCAGCTCTGTCAGAAGCAAGTGAATTGCTCCTATTTGGATACCTCATGATTTCTGGCAAACTACAGTGCTGTTTCCCTGTAGGTTAGTAGTCTGAATCAAGACACACATGCCAGCACAGGAGTATGCTATAAGCCTTTCTCTGTCCTTCCTACCACAAAAGAGGAGCTAGCAATGAGATATAACTCATATCCATATTCAAAAATTTGCCAATATAAACACTTCAACCAGAAAGGCAGCATAAATCAGTAAATAATCTGCTAAAATCTAAAAAGCAATCACTCATCAAACAGATAATCCAGTCCCTGCACTGGCTGAGCTGAGGGGACCCAGCTGTAACTCATTACAAAAATCATTCCCAGACACTGCTGGAGAGCTCATGCTCTGTTCCTCTCAGCAGGACATCATCTTACTGCATCTTTGCTCAGCAGCTCCTTTTATGCACCTTTGGTCTTGACTGGATTTCCCAATACAAAGAGATATTATAGTTTTAATAAAGGTTCCAAACCATAGTAATTTAGTAATCCAGATTACACATGGAAGGAAAGTTTGCACCATTTTTATAACCTTAAGGTTTTCTCAGGACAGGAAAAATGGACAGGACATTAGGAAACCATTAGGAGAGAAAATCATTAAAATCTGATTTTTACAATAGTCTTGTCTGTATATGAATAGCATTTTCTTTCAAGAAACAGAGGTTGATTTGAGAGTGCTCTGAAGCAGTGTATTACCATTGGTGTGTCCACTAGCTCTGTGGAAAACTGGCCAAAAAAAGAAGAGCCTTGTGCTATGGCTTACACAGACATGGCTGAGGGCTTGTTTTACAAGGTGCTGAGATTTCACTGCTGTGATTAAAGGCCTGGAGTGCTCTTGAAATTAACTGGAGAGAGACAGCAAGGTATGTTCCCCACAGCTGGAACAAATTACAATCTCAATGGAGTTAATCATCAATTAAAATCTACTCCATCTCACATAGTATTTTTCCTGCTCTGCAAAGGAATCTCAAGTCCCTGTCTCTCACTCCACCAACTCCCTCACAAACCCAACAAACCCACATTGATTATTCTTTTCGAGACCCCCCAAGCTGCCCAGGATCACATCTTGAGTAAGACACTCACCTGACTTTTCTTTCTGAGACTGTCAAGTTTCAGTTATTGGAGATATCAGCCCTGAGACACGTAAGCAGTAGATCATTGCCAATTTTCTTTAGACTAATTTATAAAATTACATGCAATTTGTCCCCAGAAAGGTACAAGAGTCATAGGCAATATGCATAAGGAGCTGCACATTTTGCTTGACAGACCTTGGAGAGGATGCCAACAAGCAGCTGCTTTCAAGGATATGCTGGGTCTGTTTCAGAGCACTATACCCACCATGGTTTTGCAAAACCCAGCAGCCACCACCAGCCCCAGCTGTGTGATTACAAGATTTCTATCCATTTTGACAACGTGGAGTTTCTGCTGGCATTGTCAATACTGACTACAGCACAGGCAACTTTTGTTCCTAAATTAACTGTAAACAAACTTAAATCTTTTGTGGCAGCCAGCCTGGGAAGCTGTGCTGCAAAGGTGAAGTTCTGGCTTTCCACCATGAAAATTTTACATCTGCAAAAAAACCAAAATCCTATTTCAGTACAGTATCTCAGCAAGACAGCAAAAGAAGCAGTTTCCAGAAAGACTATTTTCTTTTTTGTCGAATGAACTATTATGAGTGACCTACAAAGATTTTAAATACCTTCAGTCACAACCCTTATTAGTATCCTTTCTTAACTAAGAGGTGAAAGAAGTCCTTAAGCCAATTGTCCTCAAGGTTTAGGGCTGTGGGAGTTTATTCTCCTCTCCTTTCCCCTACACCTTTTTTGTCTCTCATTGAAAAAATAAAAATAGCATGAATTCAATCTGTTTGCTACACTGAAAAGTATTACAACTCAATTTAAAAAGTGATGTCTATGGCAAATAGCATCTTGTACCACATTTCAACACTAATTTTTAATAGGGGTTTACAAACATAAGCTAAAGATGAAGTGTTTAAAGGGGAGATGATAAATAATTTGAAACCTCATTTCACTCTGAGCCCCTTTTACCTACTCTTTCAAGTCGTGCATGGCACAGTGATGGTTTCTTTAAAGAATAGGAGCATACTGCTACCCTTTTCCTTCAGCCTATTGCAAGATAAACCATCACAAACAGTTCTTATTCCTGAAACTTCAAAAAAACCCAAAAAAAAAAGACCAAAACCCATCACAAATAAAACAAGGACAACAGGGGAAAAAAAAAAAAAACAAAACAAAAAAAAACCCCAAAACAAACAAAGCAGCAACCACTACACACATAAAACCAAACCAAAAATGCAAAAAAATAAAGCAAATGTTTCCAAGCTTTATCATTGGGTCTGGGGAGATGACTGAAAGGTTTAGTCCCTTTACAGAAAAATGTAAATGCTTTTTAATCATAGGACAGTTTCATTCCAACTTTCTCTGGAGCATGGCCACGATATGGAACATCGTATATTGAAACAACATATGCCAGATATAACAAATAACTATATATAGCCACAATATATAAATATAACCACATCATATGTTGTTAAGACTTTATGTGAGTAGAGCCATAGCTTTGCTGAGGTCCTGGGCCATTTCAGACTTGCAGACAAGGAGAGTTTCATAGCATGCACAGCCACTGAACACTAACAAAACTATATGTCCAGGCTACATTCAAAGAGAATTATGGATTATTGCCAGCCTTTACAGAAAAGGAGATATTAGGATCAGAATCCACCAAAGTTTTCTTAGCCAAATGGAAATAACTAGCAGACACATTCAGAGATAAATAATTCTGTCCAAGACATTAGAAAATAGGTGGCTACTGATAAGTTTCTACATCCGTATTCAGGAACTGACTTTCTAACACCACTGTTAGAAAAAGTAAATTCTGTACAATACAACTGAAATAAAAGCCTTTAGTGTTGTGACAACACCCCCCCCC